>JAUPMG010011061.1:0-10732 GCA_031762675.1 Pachysandra terminalis
AGGTAGTACCTATCTTAGGTATTTCCAAATAACATATTTCTTTATTTTTTCTATTTAGCTTAGCTTATATATAAAAAAATTTGTAACGCCGGTATTTCAAACTAATTACACTCACGGCTATTTTAGAATGCGAAAATTATTGAAATACCCTTACTTTAAGATTTTAAAATTTCAGGGCTCTCACGATCACACATAATTCATACATGTTTCCATCCCTTTCATGCATGTCTAATGCATACGTTGGTCACACATGGACCATTCACCACAACCCATACATATCTCATGAAAAACACATACACACACCCAATTCCATCATATACACACGCTAAACATGTTAGAACACTCATACCAGTTCATGTTATAGTCATAATTCACCATACCATTCCAAGTAGGATAGCTAAACAAGGCCAACACCTCTCATTAATACACACCATCATAAACATTTCAGTTTAAAAAATTAATATCATGCTCAAACCCAAAAATACTAAATTATGCTATCTGGAAGTTTGTACCTCAATTGGACCACCTTGGTAAATGTCGGTCGACCGAACACCCGACCAATGACTCGACGGAACCTACTGGTCGACTCTCGGCCGAACAACATCTGTCGGTCACCTAACCCGAGATTAACTCTGCACCTAGAAACCCCTCGGTCGACCGTGCACCCGACCGACACCTTCATAAATTCCTAGAAAATTCTATTCTTCTTATTTTCACTACATATTTGCATCACACACCACTTTAGCACTTAATCAATCATCCAATCACTTGTTTTCAACTTTCTATCCATCATTCATCCAATCAATTTCACAAGCATTCATGAACATAAAACAGGTATATTTATATATACATATGTTTATATATATATATATATTTATACACACACCTATACCTGATCACACACATGAGAATAACATTGAGAATATATAAGTTGCATAAGAAGAACAAGCATCAACACACATATTTTTTGACTAACATGCATCATATTCCATATACTCCTATAATCTGAAGTTGATGTGCATACATACATGCATAAACACACCCACATGGTCTTATACATGCACGTAGACACCCATATACATATTATATTACATAAACATAGTAAAGATATGATATAAGAAGAACAAAGTCACCTACCTCTTCTCTACTGCAACCTAGAAATCTGTAGAACCCATAATCCATTGTACCTTCACATTTTTCTTCTCCTCTCTTCAGCCCACTTTTTTCCTCTTCAGTCCCAGCATCTTCCCTCTTCTTTCTTCCTTTCCTTCTCTCTTCTCTAATAATATGTTGTAGCTTCTCTCTCTCACTCTCTCTTTTTCTCCCCAAAAGAAAACCCAAACCCTAATGCTTTCTCCCTCAAACGCACCTCTCTCTTTTTCTTTTTTCCTCCTTAGATCCTTACTCTAGGCACCTTCCAAATCTTCCCCAAGATATACACGTACCTTCTAATACGGATATGAAAGGGTTCTTTTATTAGTGTCCTTCCATAACTAAAACACTTATTCCTATGGAAACACACATACTCTCTCTCTCTCTCTCTTTCTCTCTCTCTCTCATCTATCTAATTCAAATCTAATCTTGAATTACTAAAATGACCATGGGTCTAGACATAAGTCCAAACGACCAGACCTAAACCAAGCTCACTAAACCCAGTCCAAAGGCCCAAAACTTAAATATACATAATTACATCACACTCCCCCAAACTTCTCTTAATTACATTGACCCCAATTCTATCATATTACTACTGAAACATGTTATCATCATAACTAGTTCACTTACTATCACGCCCCGAAACCCGTGACACAAACCCCTATGCAGACAGCACGGATCTCGAAGTGAGATCTTCTAGTTCCAACCGTGGAACGCGGATTGCCATCATTCACAAGTAACAAAGTAAATAAAGATACTTTCATTCAACAGAGTGTGGAAGCTAAAACAATGATATAATAAAAAATAAAAAATAAAACTCAGTCAATGACTTCAGCAAAGTCATGATTGCTAAATCCCAATAGTGATATTGTAAACTCAAAACTTAGTTTGATATGTAGCTTCTCAATCAAGAACGAATTTGGGACATAGTTCACCAGGAACAGTCAGATGTCCCTTTTCCATTCCGAGCGCTAACCTATGGTACGAAGGCCACCTTATGCTGATTCTGAGTGTAAGTACTCAAGGTATAATCAGCCGTATAGGATCTCGCAAGAAACCTACCCTTATTTAAACGAGACTTTTACCCGTGGGTATAGTCAACCCAACCAGAAAACCTCGCAAGAAAAATCCCATGCTCTCCTCCCAGGCTCACTTAATAGTCCACATAGGCCTAATATACATGCATTAATTACTTAGGATTCCAATGATAATCACAACTGGAAACTATCCACACACCCATACACGCGAATAATCCAATTAGAAACCATCATATGCTTCCTACCATGATCTATTGAAAACAAAACAATGACAACAATCCATAAGTCCAATTAATAACCCTTGGAGTCACAACCCCAAGTCAAGGTTAAGTCAATAGGTTGGTCGGTGAGTAAGACAAGCCATGAAACATCAAAGTTGATTCCCTGCAGGTTGGCCCAATGCCTTTTGATCATCCCTTGATTCCAAAATACCATATCTGAATCAATTTACAAACCCCAAACCAAACCACCAAATATCCAACATCTGTATATGATAACCCTGTCGGCATCATCACCGGTGTACCAGTGCCTGCCAATGGGGTTATCCCAATGCAATTCAGGTCCCTGTCGACAGCGTCACCGGTGTACCAGTGCCTGCCGACAGCCTAATATCTGTGGATGTCATACCTTGTCGGTAGCACCACCGGTGTACTAGTGCCTGCCGACGTGTCCATTCGTGCCTAAATCCATCCCCTGTCGGCAGCACCATCGGTGTACCGGTGCCTGCCGATGGGATGCAATTCTAGGAATTTCTTAAGGTTCCGGAAATCACATCTTTGAAACCAAAACAAATCCAGATCAACATATAGAGATTAAATACACGAAATTCAAGCTTAAATCACACCAAAACATACAATAAGCCAATTTGGACAAAATTAATAGATAATCATGACATCAAACTCATTTTTATAAATTGAAGAACACCAGCCAACAACCATGGAGTAATATGGAGATTATACAGAAACTGGACTTACCTTAGTCTTGTACTTGGTTCTTAGAAACTGGAATCACCTTTCTACTTCTCCTCTTCCTTCCTTCTTCTTCTTTCACTTATTTTCCTTTTCTTCTCCTCAACTAAAAGCGATGGCTAGGTTAAGGTTTTGGGATTCTAAACTTCTTTTCTTTTATGAATTCTCACAAGGCTTTCTAAAATCAACTTGCTGGTATAAGGGATGATGAGAGAATATATGGAAACCTTCCCTTCCCCTGCCATTACCATGCCACGACTCACCCACGATTCCATGCATAAGGCTAGCGTTCCAAATTTTGAAATTCAGTTTGGTTATTTCACTTGGTGCCAAATTAATAATTTAATTACACTATGAACCCCAAATCAGAGATTTTGTTTAGAACTCCCCAATATTAAATTAAGCTTTCAAAATCATATGATTAAATATCAGAAAAATACACATTGAATTTTATAAATCCTTTTTATCATTCTCAATTAATTATAAATATTCTTTTAGTGGATTTAGGTCCTTACACCTACACTCTCAATTCTATTTACTTTCACACATCAAGTTAATTTAATGCTTATGATTTTTCCTCAATCAACAAAGTCCAATTTTCTTGCATTAATTAAAGGCATAAAACAATAAAATAAGAATTCAGATTTCATTTATTATTATTAATTAAATTTCTTGGTTCGGGTCACTACATGGATAAGTTTTGATTGAGTTGACACTAGAACTTCTCATGGATTGTGTGTGTGAGGATATTCTATCCATGTTGGGACTGTTATTTTGTTTTTACCCAAGGTGAGAGATATGGATGTATCTTAAGAGACTTATTGAAAGATGATAGGTGAGGGAGTACATTTTTTAATAGTCGAATCATAAGAGTGAATTCTGTTGGTAGATCTATGATTCACAAGGGACATATCGCGTTGGTGATGCCTTGGATACATTGCTGTGATAAAAAAAAAATAAGGTATGGAGATTGTGCCCATTAGGCCGGAATCCCTAGAAACTGCGGTGTGCACGTAGAATAACCTCATATTCTGGCCATGTATGTGGAGGATGGTTCACGATGACATCTTGGATAGCCAGGGTTGGATCTAGTGCAGGACATACACTATTCGAATACCAAACAACAGACATTACATTTCAAATTCTTGTGTTTGCTATTGTGTGATAGTTTTGTGTATGATGACATTGACTTTGCATGTTATCATATAGAGTTAGGCATATTAGTTTAGGATACCAAGTTGTGTGGACTTACCCAAATACCAAGTGAAATGAGAGAGAATTACATTATGTGGTGCATGTGTATTGCTCATATATACGACATATTACTCATTATTCTTCAGTTATCATATCATATTATTATTTTCTCATAACATGTATTTTTTAGTAAATATCCTCATTTGAAGGGCGTATTCATCCGAGCTTTCAACTTATTTTGTTGTTTATTAATATCTTTCAAGTATTGGATGAATTCTATCGAAACAAGCTGCTATATGGGAATTACAGGAATAGAAGATATATGTTAGATTGCATATTAATTTCAGTTCATAATAGAAACGGATTGTAAAAATTATTAATATTTATTAGAATTAATATATTATTGCTTCCGCTTATGGTTTCTTTTGTGTACCACTCCCATAGGGATATGGGGTAAGAGTTACAACTCAAATTCATGGGGTATCCAACGAGATTTCCAAATTTGGGGTGTGATAGGGTGGGTGGTGGTGGTGGGTGAGTGGTGGGGGTGGTGGTGATGGTGGTGGTGGAGGTGGGGGTGCAAGGGTTGCACACTAAGTGGTACATATTTGCACACTTAGTGGTGCATCCTTGCACACCAAGTGTGCAAGGCATGCAACACCTATAGTTGGTGGTGGTACAAGGGTTGCATACCAAATTTTCAAAGCATGCACAATAGGTAGTGCATGACATGCACCACCAATAGTTGGTGGTGGGGGGTGGTGGGTAGGTGGTGGTGGTGGTGCAAGGGTTGCACACTTAGCCTTGCAAGGCATGCACATTAAGTGTTGAATCCTTGCACACCAAGTGTGCAAGGCATGCACCACCTATAGTTAGGGGAGCATCCTTGCACACCAAGTGTGCAAAGCATGCACAATAGATGGTGCATGCCTTGCACCACTGATAGTTGGTGATGGGGGTGGGGTTGGGGGTGGTGGGGGTGCAATAGTTGCACACTAGGTGTGCAAGGATGCACAGTAAGTGTCCAAGGCATGCACAATAGGTGGTGCAAGGCTTGCACAATTGGTGAGGGTGGTGATGGTGGTGGTTCAATGGTTGCACACTAAGTGTACAAGGCATGCACACTTAGTGGTGCATCCTTGCACACTAAGTGTGTAAGGTATGCACAATAGGTGGTGCAAGGCTTGCACAATTGGTGATGGGGGAAGGGGTGGGGGTGCAGTGGTTGCACACTATGTGTGCAAGGATGCACAATAAGTGCGCAAGGCATGCACACTTAGAGGTGCATCCTTGCACAATTGGTGAGGGTGGTGGTGGTTCTCGGATTGTTCACCAAGTGTGCAAGACATGCACAATAGGTGGTGGTGGTAGTGGTGGTGGTGGTGGTGGTAGAGAGGTGTTGGTGGTGGTGGTAATGGGGTGGTGGTCGTGACGGTGGATGGTGATGAGGTGGTAGTAGTGATGGTGGTGGTGGTGGTGGTGGTGATGGTGATGGTTGTGGGGTGGTGGTGTTGGTAGTGGTGGGGTGGTGGTGGTAAGGTGGAGAGAAAGTGAGAGAGAGAGAGAGAGAGAGAAAGAGAGAGAGGCAATGTCATCTTGCCATATTTGATAGATCCTCTGCCATATGGCAGGGGACTAAAAGGCAAATAATTTTGTTTTCAATATTTGAGAGGTAAATAATTTAAGTCCTAATACTCTTTGATGATAAATCATGTCAAGTAGGACAATTAGGCAGCTTTTCCAGAAACATTTGTCCCTTTTATTTCATTTCTTTCAGCAAAAAGACAAAGCAACCATCGGCGCCTAACGTTCTTTCCGTTACGAAGTCACGCGCTTTCTGTAATCAAGAAGAAATTCTCGCACATTTGTTCTCAACTTCGGTACGAGAGACGAGAGCTTCTCCAACATGAAATCCCAGAAAAATCAGCTTTTCTGAACCAAATCGAAGGGTAAACACCAAAGTGAAAGCTTTGATTTCCAGCGAATACGATTTCAGAGACGAGAGAGGTTAAAGAAAGTTCAAAACACCTCCAGAAACTTTACCAAACAAGGCTCAAGTTAGAAGGGGAACGAAAGAGGGGACCATGGTATCTCGTCAGAGTAATCTCCTTTGTTCTCCATCCCGCATCATCTTGACCCTTTTTCTACCGTTGATTTCTTTTCTAATCGCCGGTGAATTGGAGTGTCGGGAAATCAGGCCGTCCGTTCATGGTCTGACATATCAGACGACCCCCACTGGTGTCAAGTCGCCGGAGATGGCGTCGTTCTTCGGGGGATCGTCGACTGCCAACGTAGAATTACCGAAAGCGAAGAACTCGAGTGATCCGTCATGGTGGGGGGTCAACGGAGGAGATGGAACTTGGGACGGATTCCGGCGAGGGGAGGGTCACAATCACGTGAGAAATGTGTTGTTGGTTGCTAGCTTAGTGTGTGGGGTCGTTGGTGTTATTATTCTGGTTGTTACCGCTTTGCTTTATGTCTTTCGGTACCGAAGATCTAAATAAGTAATGTAGTCATGATAAGTTTGATTTGTTTATGAAACTTGCTAGAATTTTACTTCTCTAATAAGTGATGAGAAGTTGATTATTGTCTTCTTGATGGTTTATGGGTAAGAACTTATCCCTTCAAAGTTATGAAACGTGTTTATGGCTTAAAAAGTGCTTCAATAAGTTAAAGTAAATATACGTCATTAAGTAAAGCTAAAAGTATCCTAATTGTATTAACTAAAAAAATCGCTTATGGCTACAAAAGTGAGAATGTGAAATAAATGATTTAATACCATACTTTTTCACTTACAAAATTCCTAACCTTCCCTTAATGAGTTGCAAGAAGAAGAAAAAAATTGAGAGTTCTTTTCAATTTCTATGCTAATGTAGAAGAAGAGAATGAATGAAGAGGATTCTGCTCAATTGTCGCTGTAGAAATCCGTAGTATTTATAATGTATTCTTGAATATTCTTTACATCTGTAGAAGATTACAGAAATTCTAACATATATACTAGTTGTTATAATTGTTACAGGGATTGTGAAAGATTACAGAATGTATGTAATGTTCTATAATATATAGAAGATTACAGAATATCTCTACATATCTTCGGAAGAGTATTATCCAATGTTGCACTAGTACATGATACGTTAACACTCTCCCTCAAACTCAACGTTGGTACGACACTGAGTTTGCCTCATAGCAGTGGATGTCTTTTGGAGGAGAGACCTTTAGTGAATACATCTGCTAATTTTGTGTCTTTGGCGATGTACATGACACATAAGGTACCACGGGCAGCCCGCTCGCAAACAAAATGATAATCCGCTTCTATATGCTTTGTACAAGCGTGTAGGATGGGATTGGCAACGAGATAGGTAGCGGAGATGTTGTCACAGTACAAAGTGGGAGGAGATTTTGTGAAGATATTGAGATCTTTTAGGAGAGATTGGACCCAACAAAAATTAGTTGAAGTGATGGCAAGGGCACGATATTTGGCCTATGCACTTGATCTGGAAACAGTGGATTGTTTCTTAGAGATCCATGAGATAAGATTGGGTCCAATGAAAATACATCCTCCAGTGGTGGAGTGTCGATCATCCGGGGACCCAGCACAATCAACATTAGAGTAGGCTTGTAGACTGAGATGGGGAGTAGAAACAAACTACAGACCAAAATGTGTAGTACCTTTCATGTATCAGAGAATACGTTTGACTGCTTCAAAGTGAAAGGTGGTCGGCTTATGCATAAATTGAAAAACTTGATTGACTGCAAAGGAGATATCTGGATGGGTCATGGTGAGATACTGAATAGCACCAACAATACTTCGATATTCGTTTGGATCAGAGAGAGGGGTGCCTTCATGAGCTGAGAATTTCACAGATGAAATCATAGGAATGGCAAGTGGTTTAGCACCAAGCATGAAGGTGAGATCAAGAAGTTCAAGCGCATACTTGGTTTGCGAAAGATACAAGGCCTGATCTATACGGTGAACTTCCATTCCAAGAAAAAACCGAGTGAGCCAAGGTCCTTCATGTCAAAATGAGAGGCAAGAAATGAGATTAGCCGGGTGATGCCATTGGGATTACTGCTAGTGATAATGATGTCATCAACATAGAGGAGAAGATAAATGCAACCATTTTACGTGACTTAAATCCCAACTCAAGAAGAGTAGAACTGAACTGATGGAACCAGGCCCGAGGAGCTTGTTTTAAACCATCGATGGCCTTGTGGAGAAGACACACATCATCGGGTCGAGCCGGATCCTTAAATCTCGGTGGTTGGGCCATATAAACTTGCTCGGTGAGAGTCCCATGCAAGAAAGCATTGTGAACATCAAGCTGTCGTAGCGGCCAATTTACTGAGGTGGCCAATGTAAGGACAAGACGAATAGTGGGAGCTTTGACTACAAGGCTGAATGTTTCATCATAGTCTAAGCTAGCTTGCTGATGAAAGCCCTTAGCCATTAGGCATGCTTTGAATCGGTCTATGGACCCATCCGACCGTCACTTACTGGGATTGTGGAAATTATAGAATATTTGTAATCTTCTGTTATCTATAGAAGATTAAAGAATATCTCTACATAACTTGAAGAGTATTATCCAATGTAGCACTAGTACATGATACGTTAACAATTGATACTCACAAGAAAAGAGAGAAACCACATAGGAATCGTCCATTTCCATCCCTTCAAACACCACCCGCAACTACCATTCCTGGAACACCAAGTGCCGCACCGTCAAATTTAATTTAATTATTCCTACATGAGGTCGCAACTATCGAATCCACCTTACTTTACAAGATTGCTTCTTGATTTCTTATTTACCTTGCTTTGCTAGAAGAATAGTTGTGTCGTGTTGCGAATTCATTAGTCTTGAAACTACCATCTATATGCTCGAATTCCTTCCTTAAAAAATGACCTAATTCCTGATGTTCCACAAAAACCAACAAAAATTAGCACATGTAGCTGCCAAAGAGTCAATAAAAAATGGAAATTAAGAATTACTACTATTGTTAAAGACTGTGCTCATGAGCTACTCCTCGATTGAGCTGTTATTGCCAAATTGATCTAGCCTGCCCCTAAATGCTTGGAACCAAAATGCTCTAGCAAAAAGATGATACAAAAAAAAAAAGATGTAGTGGCATTTCCTGTTCTCCATTGCATAACACACAGTTTTCTATAGGATCATTGATTCACCGTACCAAGAGATCATTTGTAGTAAGCATATCATGGAAACACTTTCAGGGAAAGAACCAAATTTTTTTAGGACAGTGGATATGCCATAGCTTTAGCCCCATTTTATTTTTATCGTCCCTTGTTTCAAGCACATGACCAAGAAAATTATGTGCAGAAGACACTATGAATTCACCATTAATTAATCCGTTTGGTCGTCGGGGTGTAATGGAATTCCCCTCACAACATTAATTATCTCTGGAGGTGATTAGACCGGAACCAAACCGCCTAAGACCGGCCAGGGCCCACAAGCCATTGAGACTGCACGTGCTAAAGGGTGAGGAACTAAATGGCTATAGGCCAAACAGAGTATCATAGCCCCAAAAGGCCAGCTCAGGCCCAATCTGTCACCAAACCAGAACATGACTGATAGGGAGTAGCGGAGTGGGCCAGATGTCGGCAAAGGGAGGAAGGATAGCTTCCCATTATCAACCAACCACAAAGCGGTTGCAAGGAGAGATTATAAAATAGGATCGACTAAGACGGAAAAAGTCTCCACAGCAAATCACTTGAAACACTCTTTAGCAAATCAACCCAACAGCTACAGTTACAACATTGCCTCTGATCCTCAGCGATTAGTGGTTTAGCCATTAGTTTTCGACAAGAATCCTACTGCACCTACTTCGTCTACTTCGTCCCCCGAACTAGCCGGCCATGGAGGAATCCCAGTTAGGAGATTTACGGAAGCCCTCTCGTTATCCCTTGCATGCCAAGTTATGCACCCGTGAAGTAGACTAGTCATGTTCCACAATTGGAGCCCAAGGAACCGCCAGAGGTTTTGTATATTCTTGTTTATGTTCATTCCTTGTTCATATGATTAGAATGTCTGGCTTCTAAATTGTATTTTTTTTTGTTTACATCGTCACTTAGAAGGTTTACCTTTTGAGTCAATATGTTAACTCATGTTCTAGTGTTTATATAAAGTGTTGTTGATCGTGTAAAATCAGATTCTCTGGATCAGCCATTGATCCTCCGAGATCGTGAACCATGAAATCTTCTGACTCACAATCGGTCATACATCGATCGATTTATCTTAGTAATCAATTTGTGCAGTTTGACTCACATAACTAGTCTTTCAGGTGAACTTGTAAAAATTCTAGCACACCCGCACCCCCTTCGTCCTCACGACCGAAAGAGACACCCAATTCGATCGAGAGCACACGACC
>JAUPMG010011082.1:0-15646 GCA_031762675.1 Pachysandra terminalis
ATATATATATATATATATATATATATATATATATATATAGAGAGAGAGAGAGAGAGAGAGAGAGAGAGAGAGAGATTCTTCCCAATATGCTTAAACAGTTACTCATTTGCTCTATTGGTGTTAGTGAGAATATATTATATACTGCGCCAAGCAAAATACAAATCGAATACACTTCAAAATCTAAGTAACCTTATATAAAAGAGAAGAAGTGGTGTTGGTTCATCGACCGTGAAATGTCCTTCTTACCCTTTGTACAGTACAAATGAGTCCCTCCTTAACCTTTGTATAGTACACGTGGGTCTGGACATTTAGGAAAGATCGACTCTTATTCGAAGGGTATATTGGACACTTTAGATGACAGTTGGTTCACCAACCATGAAATACCCTCCTATGTGCACAATACTACACATGGTTTGTTATGGTCAGATCTGCTTTGCACTTTTTGATTTCCTTTTGATTTGCTTCTCCTTGTAACCTTTATGGGTTGTGTTTGCCGATCATTTTGGATGCGGCTTGTATGATCTTGTAACTGACTATCTTTCTTCCCTTCTATTTATAAAATCAAAAATTTATCTGTTCCAAAAAAAAAAAATACGGAACATGGGTTCGGACAATTATGAAAGGTTGTCTTTTATTCGAAGGGTATATTAGACATTTTAGACGACAGTTAGTTCACCGACCGTGAAATGTCTTCCTTACCCTTTTATATTGAACATGAATCCGGACAATTAGGACAGATTGACTCTTATTCGAAGGGTAGGGAGAAACTATAGTAATTGAATTATTATCTTCTACATGTGGAAAAATAGATTAATTTTTGAGAGGAAGAGAGAGTTATGAGCTACATGTGAAAAATAGATTTTAGAGAGAGAGAGAGAGTTACGATCCCGATATTGCATTGCATTAATTGTTTAGCGAGGTTGCATTCTGCAGGGTTATTTTATAGTTATCTTCTATCTTTTAGATAGCATGGTTGTTCTCACAGTTATCATTATCCTTATCTTTTAGTTATCTTTTATTATTAGGAATCCTACATCTTGTAAGTATTGTAATCATTCCAACAGAAGGAATAGAGAATTGTTTCTTAGTTGCTAATTTAGTTACGTAAACTATACTTTATATCATTTGGTATAAGAGCAACCTTCCTGGTATCATCATGGCAACCCCACCACCGCTTGGATTTAAAAGAACCATCCCTTAGGACATTGACAACATCAAAATGGAGCTCGCAGAACTTACAGGTGCCATGCTGAACATACAGACCTCCATTAACACTCTCATTAGTCTATAAGTTACAAAAACTAGACAAAAGCAAAGACAGCCACTTGATCCCATGGATTATCGGACGATTACATGGTGGATATAGCAGCAGCACATCTATTGGATGAGGCCATCCCATTGTACCAATGGTTGGCACAAATTGTGGGACATCCTACTTAGGGGGCTTTCAACCGTGCCTTGTGCACTCAATTTGGAACCATTGATGATGAAGATCCCAAAGGTTCGTTGGCTAAGCTTCAACAAACACCATCCGTCCGTGATTATCAGTCTCGATTCGAACGATTAGCAAATCATAGCTTAATACTACCAGAAGCATTCCTCGTACAATGCTTTATACCAGAAGTTCTTTTTTGTGCATAATGGTTATGATCCCTTGGAGTAATCACTTGGGATTTTAGTCAACTAACGATGGGCTTTCATTATGGACAACGTTTTGTCACCCTTAAGGACATCTTTTCTTCATTTGATACTATCAATGATAATGGGGAATTCTATCAACTCCTCTTACAGCAAATACAAGGTCTTCAAGAGCCAAGGATGGATCCTTTGATTCTCACACTCCTAGACAGGTTCTCAGATTTGTTTGAGGAGCCACTGCTAAATGGTACTTCACCCCCAAATGTCAAACCCTACAGATGTCCACATTTTCAAAAAAAAAATGAGATTGAGAAATTGGTTTGAGAAATGCGTGAAGTTGGCATCATTCAACCTAGTACTAGTTCATTCTCTTCACCAAGTCTTTTAGTAAAAAAGAAAGAGGGATATGGCATATGTGTGTCGATTATCGTGCCCTTAAGAACATTATGTTAAAGGATCGATACTCGATTCCAGTCATTGACGAGCTCTTAGACGAATTACATGGAGCAATCATCTTCTCAAAGCTCGATTTGCGATCTGGATATCATCAAATTCACATCACCGAAGCGGATGTAACAAAGACAAACTTTCGCACGTATAAGGCCACTACGAGTTACTTGTCATGCCCTTTGGCCTCGCAAATGCACCAGTAACCTTTCAGAGTCTTATGAATGAGGTTTTTTGTCCCTTCCTTGGGCAATTTGTGTTGGTATTCTTTGACGATATTCCTATTTATAGTCTAGATATGAAGTCTCGTATTGATCATCTTACTATGGTATTCCAACTACTCGGCCAATATCATTTATATGTCAAAAGATCCAAGTGCTATTTTGCTTGGGGCATAATATCTCAAAGCATGGGGTTCAAATAGACCCGTCGAAAATAGAAGCAATGAAGCAATGACCAAAACCCAACTCTCTAAAATCATTAAGTGGGTTCCTTGGTCTCATGGTTACTACTGAAAAATTGCTTCCCTACTCAATCAGATGTTACGAAAAGACTCTTTTGCTTGGTCTCCATAGGCAGAGAAGCTGCATTTGAGGCCTTGAAATTGGCTATGTCTTCAATGCCTACCTTGACCTTACCGGATGTCTCTCATGAGTTTGTGTTGGAGTGTGACGCATCAGGAATGGAAATTGGAGCTGTGTTAACTCAAGGGGGCCAACCCATCACCTATCTTAGTAAGTTTCTAGCTGACAAGGCATCTTAGCTTGTCAATTTATGACAAGGAGATGACAGTGATTGTTATTTTTGTATCAAAATGGTGTCCTTATTTTCTTGGACAATATTTTAAGATCCTCACTAATCATCGCATCTTGCCGTATTTTATGAAGCAACAGCTCACTACAATGGAGCAGCAAAAATGGCTTACCAAGCTTTTCAAGTTTAATTATGAAATCGTTTATCGTAAAGGCAAGGAAAATATTACAATCGATGTACTTTCTCGTCTATAGGAAGAGGCGTTACTTCATGCTATAACATCACATATTTTTTCTACTATGGATGACATACGTCATGAAAGTCGACATGATCTTGGACTCAAGGCCATCATTCAACAACTCAGCAATAATCCTTCTTCATTTAAGCATTATTCGGTTGATAATGGAACTCTTCACTACATACTGTCTTCTTCACTGTGGTGTCACAAAATTTTACATGAGTCCCATGCCTCACCATTTGGAGGCCATTCTGGGTTCCATCCCACCTACAAACAACTCTCAAACAATTTCTATTGGAAAGGAATAAAAAGAGCAAGTTTTTGCAACTTAATCTCTCACCAGCTCATAACCAAATGAAAGTGCAAGCGGATCAGCATCACACTAAGCGTACATTTAATGTTTGTGATCGAGTCTTCCTCAACCTTCACCCATATCACCAACATTCTTTGAAGCATAGTTTTGTGGATCGTATCAGGTCCAAGCTCGAATTGGCTCCGTTGCTTACAAACTTCATCCGTTTTTTCATGTATCTCTACTCAAGGAGAGTTGGTGATTCAATCCCTACAAGCACACTTCTTTGTTTTCAATTTTTAAAATTCATTAAAATAATTTTCTATGGAAAATTTTGAAATCCTGAAAAATAATTTATTTTTTCCTCTAATTTCCAGTGAAACAAACAGAGCTTTAGTGTAATCATATATAAGTATTAGGTAATCCTTGAAAATATTACCTTCTGTGCTATGCATTTGGTAATAGAATAGAAACTGTGATATTCATACAAAGAAGCTGTTTCTGTTCCTTTCAGCATAAACAATTAAACATAGGATGGTCCTCCTCCTTCAATTAGAACAAAGTTGTATCTATGACATAAAATGGACAAGAACGAAGGAACAAATCCTTTATAACTCATATTATTATGAAAGTGATCATGTATTCTGTACAGATAGAACCGATAAGCTTATCAGAGCTCGGTATCTAATCTATTTTGCAATTGTGAAACTAAGCCAAATAAATACCCTTGTACAATACATTCCATCCATGATAATCTCTTATCAAAACTTACAAAACGTACGTACGTACCAATCATGAACTATGAAGCATCTTTACATAACAACTTTCTCGCCATGAACGGACAAATCCACACTCAGGATCCTTAATCCGATTTGATCTCACTAATGAAACCAGGCATTGCAAATGCAGCAGCAAGATGGATCCTTTATGGGATACTTTATACGCATTCGTCCCCATATACACGAGGCCGGTCATCTAGCATTTACTCTGTTTCGCATACATCAACAAATACTATAGACTTCTAAGTGTATCCACTCTATCAATGACGTCCAAGGCCTTAATTCTGTCGATATCAAAATCAATGACTGGAAGAGCAGACTGCCTCCTAATCGGAAGGAACTCTTTTTTGCTTCCACTTGTTGGCGAGTGGCTGTTGCTCTTGCTCAGCCTACTGTGTTTGCTCAACCTTGTTTTCACAGTGTCGAATTCTTGACTCTTACTTATTCCTGGTATCAATTTTCTCTTATTCACATCCTGCAGCATCTCCACGTCTTCAACAGTTAACAGTGCTGATGGGGAATTGGGTTTTTTCGTGGGCAGCAGAATTGTCTTCTGAGTCGGAGATCTGATTGGAGATTTAATGGGTGATCGGCCACCAATATTGGTGCCAGCTCTTGATAGGCTGACAAGATGGTTAAGCCAAACCACCAGTTCAAGTATATAACCTTCAGTCTTCTCTTTATCTGCATGGTGGAGAGTCTCTATCCGAATTAACTCGTTCTGCCCAGTTGCCTTTCGGTTCACTTCAGACCTGCAAACATGTAACCAAATCTCCTTGGATTCTCATACATTTGGCAAATTTCTGAGGATATGTATATATATATATATATATATATATATATAGAGAGAGAGAGAGAGAGAGAGAGAGGTAACTGATTATTGTTTGACTCACCCTGTATTTGCCCACTCACCAACCCAGCCAAAACCATGGTGGGCTCTGATTTGAACCAATTGCAGCAATAAGCAAAAAAAAAAATCAGATAAATGAAGGTGAGGGAGATTAAACATTTAAAAATTTTCACAAAAACGGAAAGAAAAATTGCTGTTTGCGAAAAAGGACGGCTGTTTTACTTAGTCGTGTTATTGGCAATTGGAACAAGCCACTGCAAAGTTTTCTCCATCTCAGCTTTAATTTGTGGAACAGTAAGCTGCAAGTACAATTATAAAAGATAAACAAACACATGGTTTAAGACAATAATTTTTACCCCAAAAAAAAAAAGACATCCAACGTAATAATTCAAAAGGTTTGTCTCCCAGCACTATTTCAGCAGTCTAGTGGTCCAATCAAGGGTATATAAATGGATACAAATTATCCTTTTCCTCAAAAATCATGGAGTTATCATTGAATTAAAAATATACCTCTTCCTTAACCTGAAATGACTGTAATTTGGAGCGTAAAGCTGATTTTACTCTAGGAGGTAGTCCCTGATATAATGTATCCCTTGTATTTGGAGGTACAGAACTTGACCGCGATACCTGATCACATCAGAAATTAACTAATCAAAGGCCTCACCAAATTAATAACTGAATAGATTACTTCTAGTGATCTTATCCACAAATTAAAAAGTTCGGAATATATTGGATAAATACCTCCCTCCTAATTCTCTAATAAGAAAGAGTTCTAACATCAGTTGTCATTATATACTATAATATCAATTGTTATTGTCTAGTCTTACCACACTGATAACTGATATATTACTTGTAGTTATCCTTTTTTTTTTCTTATCAATAACAAAGAGAATATAATAAGTGAAAAGAAGAGAAAAAAGTTATCAGTTACCACACTTGTAGTTATCCTAATCTGCAGAACTGAGAAACAGCGGAAATATAGTGGAGTGGCCCTTTGAAGCAGTAGAACCCATACTTACCATTAATATTTTGAAAGAAAAAATAATACCCTTAGCCTTAGGGCTGATGAAGAAAGTACTAACAACTAAACATTGAACCAGGCTACCTCCAACACTTGCAATTTGGTGTATAACAATATAAAATCTATCAAGATCATTATGCAATGTTATTGTATCCTATTTCTCTACCATGCCCAGGGAATCAATTCAAAACAAGTTATTTACACACCAAATATGCAGAAGATATCATCTTTCACTTCATTGTTTCAATAGTAACCATCATCCATAATGAACTCGGTTCATGTATTCATTCGCATATCAGAAGAACTCAGTAGATACCAGCCTCATCATCACAATGCATTTCCATAGCCAGAGCCATGGTTTTAAGTTTGAACCGAAACCAAGACATATTGTCCAGTATGTTTTGGTTTCTGTAGAGTAGAGGCAATGTGCAAGCTAAAAAAATAATACCTCTAATGCTTTGTTAATGCACACAGATTTCTCATTTCTTGGTCCCTACATACTGGAATCAATACATATAGGTTTTGGAAGGGTCCAAAACCCAATCTTCAATGAAGAATTAGAGCTATGGCCAGAAAAGTGATGTTTTAGAACAATCTAAAGAAAGTCAAATCACATGCTACATCTGCCATCAACCTATTCTCAGACTTAATCACTTTCTTCCAATAATTAAACAATAATGATAAAACAATTGCCTAAAAGATGTCGATGAAAGTCAACATTGAAATAACATCCTCGTTGATCTCCTTCGGTGCCGATGAATTAAAGTACCATAGTACATATGAACTGCGCCATAAGCATAATCCATATTGCATGCATGAGTTGAATAAATAGCAGAAGAATTGCAGTTGAAATGGTTTGTCTTCAAACAATATTCTTAAACAATCCCCCCAAGGCCCTAATCAACAGAAGAAAGTCCAACTAGTCAGTTTCTACTCATCCAAATTAAGCAATGAAACTGCATGAAAGTCTAGGTCACATAGACAACAGCTTATCCAGATATGGCATACATCCTTCTGCTTCCAAGTTTCTCTTGGCAGCCGACTGATTTCCTAAGCCCCTAGGCAGTAAAGAGTATTAAGAATACCATTCTGGTAATTCCCTTTCCCTAACGATGTGTAACAATTATGCTTTCACAAACTAAGGTCTGCATCGTAACTATTTCCACTAGTTTTCAACGATAGAAGTGGTGGTGGTGGTGGTGGTTGTGATGGTGCTTAGGTTGGGGGTTAAGAGTTGTAGGGATGGCAATGGCTAAGCAGAGTCCCATGATTAATTAGGCATTGTTAGTATGTTGCATCCTGTTCCCCGGAAAATGGCCTAGTAGTTATGAATTCAAGGTGTGGGACTAAAGCAAAGTCCTACAGTTAATAGGCCATTTTGTAGAGAATATAATCACCATAAAAGAAACTCATGCAAACATCAGTCCAACTCAGGCACAAAGGATCTAGTTCTATTAAAATATCTCTACAGTTGCAAACTTTGCCTCTCACCTGACATCAGCATCAACAAAATATAATCAAGATTTTATCATTCATGAAAACAACTTCAACCAGAGAAATATTTATCTGTTTATAGCACCATGAAGAAACCAAATATGTTATGTCATGCACATCATCAATTGGTTGCCAACCCCTCGTCATATGCATGTAACAGTATTTCATAGCATTATCTGTTCAAGGCACCACAAGTTAAGGACTAGACCTCCCCCTCTCGTATTGATTGCCTATGCCGATCATAATAGGGATATTGTCTTTAAATTCTTCAAAAGAACATATCCTTTCCTGCAGAATTTCCTGACTGTACAATCCTCATAGGATCAAGCTATCTTGAAATTCATCAATCTTTTGGAGAATGGTGCAATTTCTTGGAGGCATTTTAAGATTGCATAGCTACTCAAATCATGCCTCAATCATTTCTCTTGCAATCTTACATCATAAATACTGAAGAGATCAAAATCACATATAAAACTGTCCTCCATAAGGACACAAAATCAGTAACATTAAGTCATTCCATTCATGACAAGTATTCTCAGGGTCATATCAATCTTCTACATTTTTTTTTTCAGTCATATCAATCTTCTACATATTGCACTCTACAAACCATATTGTCAATAGCATCACCAAATCAATGACATGAGCAAGCATGGTTTTGTGATTCACAAAGTAAAGCCTTTTAGCCTTCTTCATCAATTCAAGAGAGACAAGTTATTTGAGAAAATTGAGTATCTAATCAATTTACATGTGAAAATTAAACATCAGATACATTTACTTCAGAATTGTGACCGATTTTAGCAGTAAGCTTTGGAATTCATAATAGACA
Source organism: Pachysandra terminalis (assembly GCA_031762675.1). Taxonomy (NCBI): domain Eukaryota; kingdom Viridiplantae; phylum Streptophyta; class Magnoliopsida; order Buxales; family Buxaceae; genus Pachysandra; species Pachysandra terminalis. The sequence continues at coordinate 8,339 of JAUPMG010011082.1, forward strand.
AAATTTGGAGAAACAAACAAAAATAAATTAATGCAATGCACAAAAAACATGTTAAGATTAAAAAAGGTGAAAAACTCACAATAGTGTCAATTTGACTAATAATGTTTGCATAATGTAACGCAAGACCAGCAGATCCCAATCTTTGTTGATTGTGCTGAGATCCTTTGACAGGTCTATTACTATCTGCTGCAAGTTGACCATGTGAAGGCATAATCAGAACTTTTTTGGACTAACGTAATTAAATAAGATAACTTTTGAAACATGAAGTAATATATGAAGTCACTAAACGTCTTCAGAGCAATGCACTTGTATGAGAGGTGAGTACTGAATATATACAGTACATACATTATGGCAACTGAAATTGATGAGCAAGACGAAAGATAAATATTGGAGGTCCAGTCTGGTTAGAAAGCTCACCCAAATTAGAGGGAGATGAAATTACATGGATACTTGTGTACTTTATCATAGATATTTTCCATGATATGTATTTTGTCCTTCCCACTTCTTGGATTATACAGTGAAGCTTGCAGAAGCAGGGCCAGATCTTTATGCATAAAAAAGTGGAGCAGCAAGACAGGAAAATATTCTCGTCTCGTCGCACCAGTATCAAATAGAGTTCTTTCTTTTGGTTGTAGAGGGAGTTTGCAGTGAAAATGGAGTGGAGTCGATTTGGCCAATAGCGTCTTGGAATACTAAGCATGGGAGGTAATGCTACACAATAATTGTATTTTCATTCAAAACAAAAACTGGTATTTGCCAGAGTCTAAGATGAATATTTGGGTGAAGGAACTCATAAAGAGAAGATGGAGCGATTGGAGCGAAACAATGGAGCGTTTGGAACGAATAGTGTTGTGCGAAGGTTATCAGAATAGAGAGTAAGGATATGAGCTTCGAAGGGAATTGTAACAATGGAAAAAAAAAATGGGTGAGAATCACAGAAAGAAGCGGAGGGCTTTCAAGTTGGTTACCTTTGAAAGAGGAAGAAGTGGATTGGATGCCTCATAAGATGGAGGGTTTCTGCCTGAAGGAAGAATACCAAGGTTTCATGAGGTCATCCAGGGTGGATGGTAGAGTATTACTAATGGAATGCAGAAAAAACAGAAAAGGATCTCTCATCAAAATCACATCGTTTGTCAATGATTCCAGACATTGTATGTTGTTCATGCCCAAAAGTAACCAGGGTTATATTAAGGAATTGATTAGCTATGTTACGCAAGGAAATAGGAATGGCAGTCGGGTGAGTGCGGGGGCTCAGGGGTTTGAACTTGAAGCCAGAAACCCTGGGGTGAAGGAGGTAATTGCAGAGAATACAGTTGGGGGGGGGGGGGCGGCGTGCCCAAATAATACAAAATGGTCAGTTGTGATTTGCTGTGTTGCCTGGTTCCCTCGATGTGATTGATTTGCTTTGAGAGAAAGATTAATGATGGAATGTCAAGGGCTTGAGATTGAGAAATTGTTTGAGATTAACCCTAATAAGGCAATCTTCTTCGCTAAATCAAAGCTTGAAGCTAGATGGATCGCACAAAATAAAAATCCATTAAATATGGAGGGAACAAAGAGGTGTCTCTGAGTAGATGGCCACTCGAGGAAGGAACCATCGTCGGCCCTTGGGATCAAGAAGGAGTTTGGATGGTGGAAGGAATCCCGCTTCGGCTTATGGCATTGGAGACTTTTCACATGGTCGGAGACTGTTGTGGTGGGTTTCTTGATATGAGAGGGTTAGAGATGATGAATAATGGGCTTGGTAATGTAGAGATTATGGTTAAGGAGATTGTATTCAGAAAAATACCAAGATTAATGGTATTATGGGACGGCTGCAGCAATTTCGAGATTTATACGCCGTTCATGGTGAAGGCTCCGGTGATCTCTGTTTGGTCTTCTGCTCAGATGAGGACTGAGGAAGATGGAGACGCATGGTCCTTGCGTGGGCCCAGGACCTGGGCAAGTGTCGTCATTGGAGAGGAAGGGTCATTGCCCGTAGAGGATAGGGGACATTAGAGGGGTCCATGCGTACGGATCAAATCGGGATGTCTTTACCAAATTCAAATCTCCCACTCCTCGATTCGTCGTGTGTATGGCTGAATGGATCCTTACCCGATGGGCCTGGAATTGTAGCTGGTAGAGGCCCCTCGAGGGTGCTTCAGTTTGGGGTCAGCATTTCAGGTCTATTTCTAAAATCCCAATGGGCAGAAATCAAATCAAACGAAGGGGAAGGGGAAAATCAAGAAATTCCAGGAGCTCGTCCAACAGAGGAAGGATTCAAAGCAAGGGAAGAGGAGTGAGGCCGGAGGTGCTGAGTGTGATGATCGAGCGAGAGGTAAGGAAAATCCTTGAAATTCAGGATGTGCAACAGGCAATCCAGAGCTCTAGAGCGGGGAGGGGTGAACATGTAAGTGAGGCTCTGAGATCGTAGACGCTAGCAGACTGTAATAGCTCGAGGTCTACACCAAAAATGATTAGCTTTCCATCCAGAGTGAGCCTTCCTTCCATCTCAACATCAGTCAACGAGGCTTCAATTGAAGTAGAGGTCCTTGGGATATCGTTGTTGATAGAAGATATGAGTAGTAGAGTTGCACTATCAGATAAGAGCCGAGAATGGTGCATGGCGGAAGCTTAATCCAAGGCCTGGGATCAGAAGGTTTTGTGGGATAAAATGCAAAAGAAGTAAAATTGGTGGAGTACGACTTCTCTGATGAAGGTTCTGGTAGAATCCCAGTTCGGGCTTGTTCGGAACTTAAAGATCAAGCTTTTGTGAGTGGCCGAAAGTTGCCTCCGGAGGCGCAGCCCATCGATTCTCTCATAGTTCATAATGAGGATGATCTGATTAAGGAAGCTGAGGTTATTAACTGCTCCAATGTTGGTCTGATCTGCGGTGATAATCGAAACAGGGATTGGTCACAAGACTTCAACTTTTCGGACCCTTTCGACCCTTCCATGTCTTTGCCTTTGATCCCTTGTCATATGCCATCTTCTCGATCTGGTATGAAGAATATGAAGAAATTAGATTACCCAGGTACACCGTTAATTTCCTTTTGTCATTTGGTTGGTTTTCTATCTGTTGTATCTGATAACGTGTGTTTGCAGAATGGTCTGGTCAGGGAACTCTCTTTTCACGAATCTTCATTACCACTTTCCGTTAATAAGGAAAGGAGTATGTTGAAGGATACATCTCCATTACCACTTTCCATTAATAAGGAAAGGATTATGTTGAAGGAAACCCAGATTGGGGACCCAAATAGAGAGTTGATGAGTGATGGAGTTCTAGGAGATGGTCAGGAAGTACAGACATTAGAGTGGGAAGGGCTGATAGAGATAGCTTCTAATCACCAACTAGAGGTGTGAGGGTGTAATGGGGAACATATCCCCATGTTGACTGCTGTGAATCACTTCAGAGAAAAAAAAAAAAAAAAAAGAGGCATGGTCAGGAGAGTAGCTAACTAGGGAAGAGTTTAGTGAAAATAGAAACCTTCAATGGAGTCTTCAATACAAAAGAAAAAAGTCTAGAGGCCAGGACTTAGGAGAGATGGAGAAAATTAATTAATGAAGATGATCAGTTGGAATGTGAGAGGTGTGAGTAGTGGGGAAAAGAGGAGAGCAGTTAAAGAAGTTTGGAGGAGAGTGAGAGTTGATACTGTGGTGATTCAGGAAACCAAGAAAGAAGTAATATCTAAGAAGTTGATGGGGCAGTTAGCAGAAGCTAAAAACAAGGAATAGGAGTTTATACCACTTGTTGGTCAATCTGGGAGATTTGCATTATTTGGGACATTGATTGTGTCTCCAAAATGGAGGCGTGGAGAGGAAAATTTTTGTTATCCATCAAATTTCTAAGTGTGGAGGATGGGTTTGTTTGGGTCTTGTCCGGGATTTATGGACCCAATAAACCTAAGGAGAGAAATATTTTTTAAGCCGAGTTAAAAAATTTGCATGGCATGTGGGGTTGGTGCTTGATAGGTGATTTTAATGTGATCATATTTTCTCAGAAGTCTGGCAGAAGCAGAGTTACAAGAAGCATGAGAGGCTTTGTGGACTTCATTAATGAATGTGAGTTGATTGATTATCCACTCCATGGTGGTAGGTTCACTTGGTCTAATTTACAAGATCACCTTGTAAGTTGTAGGTTGGATAGAGTGCTAGCATCTCCTGATTGGGAAGAACATTTTCCCCACAGTATTCAAAAATTTTTGCCTAGACCAATTTCAGACCACACTCCCCTCTTGATCTCTACTGAGTTGGTGGGGTAAGGTGACCCTCCACCTTTCAGATTTGAAAATATGTGGTTCCTACAGCCAAAATTTAAGGATCATGTGAAGTTATGGTAGGAGAATAGGTCAATGGAAAAGGGATGGGAAGGATTTAAGTTTACGAGATCTTTAAAAGGGATGAAGGAGAATCTAAAGGTGTAGAATAAAGAGGTGTTTGGATGGATCCTGTAGAAGAAGAAGGGGGCGTTGGAAGAAATCCGGACTATAGATATATTGGAAGAGTCCAGAGATCTTGATGATGAGGAAAGGGAGGCCATGAGGAGATTGAAAAAGGAGTTAGAAGATATTTTGAAGGAGGTCAGTTAGAGACAAAAGTCTAAAATGCTGTATTAAGAGAATGAGATGGGAACACAAATTTTTTTCATAAAATGGCAAGTTTTAGGAAGAAAAAGAATGATATTGTGATGTTGGAAAGAGATAGAGTGATTATTGAGGATAACCCAGGCATTGAAAAGGAAATATTGGAGAATTTCTCGAAGTTGTACACTTCAGATAAAGAATTCAGTTTTGAATTGGGTAACTTGGAAGGGCCTAGGATTGATGGAAGTATAATGGGGAACTTGGAAAAATAATTCGGGGAAGATGAAGTGAAAAAAGGTAATTTGGGAGATGGATTTACTATGGCTTTCTACCAAGATTGTTGAGATATAATCAAAGAGACTTGATGAGAGTTTTTAAAGAGTTTTGCTCTAGTGGGATTATAAATAAAGCTACAAATGCAACATTCTTGATGTTAATCCCAAAGATTAAAGGGGCGATGAGGATTAAAGATTTAAGACCCATTAGTCTAGTAACCAATGTGTACAAGATCATAGCAAAAGTTCTAGCTAATAGACTGAAAGTGGTTATCAGTCAAGTGGTTTCTAAGAATCAGAGTGCATTCATCCAAGGAAGGCCAATTATGGATAGCATTCTAGTTGCCAATGAGTGCATTGAGGAGAAAATCGGATTAGGGAATCAGTTTTGGTGCGGATTTGGAGAAAGCCAATGATCGGGTGGAATGGGATATTTTGGAGTTGTTCCTTAGGTGGAAGGGTTTCTCTGAAAAATGGTGTAGGTGGGTTAGAGGGTGTGTTAGAAATGTTCAGTTCTCTTTTTGTCTTGATTGTGGGATATCAGGTTTAGTACCTTCGTCTAGGGGTCTACGGCAAGGGGATCCATTATCTCCTTTACTTTTCACCCTCGTGAGCGATGTCTTGAGTATGTTTTTTGTTAGAACAGGGGAGCTAGGAAAGGTCCGAGGATTTAAGATAGGCAATGAGAGGGTGGTAGTGTCACATTTGCACTATGCCGATGATACCATTTTTTTCCTAGAGGCTTCTAAGGATAATCTACTTTGGACTAAATGCATTGTTAGATGTTTTGAGATGATTTCGGGCCTTAAAGTAAATCTGTATTAGAGTAGCTTGAATGGCATTAATGTGGAGGAGAGATTTCTTCAAGAGTGTGCTAGGTCTATGGGGTGTGGTCTGGGAGAGTGGCCACTGAAATATCTGGGGTTGTCAATGAATGGGAATCATAGGGAGACACAGTGTTGGAATCCATTTGTTGATAATATGAAGAAGAGATTGGTTACTTAGAAGAGAAACCATCTATCTTTAAGGGGGCATATTACTATGATTCAGGCTTCCTTATGAAATTTGCCAACATATTTCATGTCTCTTTTCAAAATGCCAAAATTGATCAGTAATAGGATAGAGAAACTGCAGAGAGATTTTCTTTGGGAAGGGCGAGGGAGGAAAAAGGATCATCTAGTGAAATGGGCGGATGTATGTAAAGATAAGGACAGAGGAGGGCTCAATCTGGGTAACCTTCAAATCAGAAACCGTGTTTTATTGAGAAAGTGGTTATGGAGATTTAGTGTAGAAAGGGAGGCCTTGTGGTGGTCCATTATAGCTAGTAAGTATGGGACTCGTGCTAATGGATGGGATGCTAACCATGAGGCAAGAATTAAAGCGGCTAGCCTGTGGACAGCTATTTCTGATTTATTCTATATTTTCCATAAGTATGTGAGATTCTCTGTTGGGTCTGGTTCGTCAGTTCATTTTTGGACAGATCTGTGGCAGGGGGATTCCACTCTTGTGTCTTGTTGCCCCAAAACTTTCTCTATTTCTACCCACAAGGATTCCTTTGTTTCTGAGGTTCTAAGTTCGTCTACCTCGAGACTCTCTTGGAACCACCCTTTTCATCAGAACCCTAGATCAACTGAAATAGACAAATTGGCTTCTTTGTTTGAGCTACTTAAAAACACTGTCATTGTTGAAGACTTTCATGATTCTAGGGTGTGGTGCCTTGATCCGAGTGGGGTGTTCTCTACCAAATATTTTCGTCAATCCTTGATGCTTGTCGATGCTCCCCCCATCCCCCCTTTTTCTACCTCTTTGCTTTGGGGGGCTAGGGTCCCCCCAAAGTCAAAGCTTTTGTTTGGACCGTTTCTTGTATTGTATTAACACTGCAGACATCTTAGAAAAGAGGAGACCGTTCATAGCTTTGTCTCCTCAGGTTTGTCTTATGTGTTTGAACTTTGGAGAATCAGTAGATCACTTGTTCCTCGGATGTGAGTGTGCCGTACAGATATGGCAGGCCCTTATTAGACTTATTGATGTGGACTGGGTTGGCCCTAGGTCGGTTGGAGATATGCTGGATCAGCGGTGATTCCGTCCCTTGGGAGGCAGAGGCAAATTCTGTATAGCGTGGTTTATTTTGCAGTTCTATGGGGGATTTGGGGAGAGAGAAACAGAAGAATTTTTGAAGAAACTAGCAGCAGAAGTACACGAGATATAATTGATACCATTGTGAGTATGGCTGCCTCCTGGGTGTGTATATTACCTGATTTCTGGGATGTTTTGTGGGCAGATATCTTGAGGTGTTGGGTTACAGTGGCATCTCTCTAACCATGGTTCAAAATATCGTATCGAGGTAGCGTATCGGTCGGCTCGAAAATGGATACATATCGAGTATCGACACGAATACGCTGGATACGCCTGTAAAAATCACGGATACGGTGGATACGCAAGGAAAACGGTGGATACATAAACCAATACCT
>JAUPMG010011131.1:0-15644 GCA_031762675.1 Pachysandra terminalis
ACCTTTTCCAACACCTATGAGTCAAGGTTACTTCATATTCCATTAGATCAGTCCAAGAATTCTGAATTCTTGACCTTCTCCTCTATTTGTATTGATTCTAACAAATCTAAACCTTTTGCACACAAACCATCCATATGGGCATGTGAACAACTCATTGGGGATCCTCTCCATGAAATTTGAAGGCATTTGGCCTTCGGTAGCTACCGAGTGACTTACCGAAGGTTTCGGTAGCTCAGCTGCCAAAGCTCGGTAGCATGTCCCAAGAGCACATCATTTTTCCCCATTTCGGTAGCTACTCGGTAGCTGCCGAATGACCTATCGAAGGTCTCGGTAGCACTGCTGCTGAGTCTCGGTAGCAAGACCCGAGAGCACCACATTTTATTGTTCTTCGGTATCTAAATCAGTAGCTACCGAGCTACCTACCGAACTTACAATCTGGGCTAAAATCTGGGTTTTGATTAGGGTTTCAAAGTTCTAATCAAACCTAAGGATTTCTAAGGTACTTAGCACCCAAAAACATGTCTCTAAACCTACAAATAAATCACAACAACAAACACATAATTTTTTCATGGATTCAACAATTAAATATCTAGTATTTAATCATAGATCTGAACACAAAGCATGGATCATATAAACGAATGGAATATATGGAACATAGCAACATAAAAATCACAGAGATTAACCAACATGCTTACATTGTTCCTAATCCATCTAGATTCTAGATCTAGGCATGTTAAGCATCCAGAATACAAATCAACTATACCTATAGCAATGATTCAATCCACAAATTTAAGTACCGTAAAAACGTAGGAATTCCTACCTCGTTTCCAAAGCTTTCCTTCTTAGATCTGTTTCCTGCAGATTCTCCAGCAATGGCAGATCACCACTTCCTCTTCCTCCATAGTCTTTCTTCCTTCTCTTTATTCTCTATAGCAAAACCCATGTTTGGTTTTCTTCTCAAGGTTTGTGACGACTAGGGTTTGGTTCTACCTTTCTCTTAAACATCAAAACCCTAACTCACCCTCTCAGAAATACTATTTACGTCACTATTCATTGACCCCTCTTGCCAACCTCTGAAACTAATTAATGTTACTTCTTTACCCTTACTTAACTCTCCTCACATCTAACCAATAGGTAAAGTAACTTCTCCACTAAGATTCCTCTCAAAACTTACTAATCTACCCCTAATGACTTGGTCAAATGACACCTCCATCCCCTTTATCTTACACGTCCAAAAAAAAACCCTAGTTCCATAAGGTTTCTAAATTACTTAAGTAACCCTAATCTTTCTAATATTACACCTTGGACCCCATAATTAATTTTAATTACCAATCCTACTTATTTCAATTATTTAAATACACTAACCTATATAATCTGTCACAACGATTTATTGGTAATTATAATTAAATTATATTAATTATAATTTAATGACACGGGTCGCTACAATGATCAAGGTGATAAATGGAATGAGCAGGTCACTTTGGCACTATGGGTGTACCGCATCTCAAAGAGAAATGTAACCCAGGACACTCCATTTGCACTAGTTTATGGCAGTGACGTAGTCTTACCAGTAGAAATCAAAGTACCGTCTGCACAAATAGCCTTGGCAACAGTACAAGAGGACAAGGATATTGATGAGGTCAGTGGACGAGTCAAAGACCTCGACCTAACAAATTAAAGACGAAGCAATGCAGAAGAGAAGGCAGTTGAATACCGCGCACGTATCTTGAGAGCATATAACAAGATAGTCAGCAATCACGACTTCAAACATGGAGATAAAGTACTAAGGGCTGCCACCAATGTGCGCACTAATCTAGTGGCCCCCAAGTTTCCTCCCAAATGGGAAGGTCCCTATGTTTTCAGAGAAGTCGCTACAAACGGGTACTACATGCTGAGTCAAATGGATGGGACACCCCTTAATGATCCGATCAATGCCAATTGGATCAAACTTTACTATGGCAACTACTCTAATCAAGAGTAAACATTGTATCCTTTACTAGACTAGTCTATTTCATATTCCTTTTATCCTTAAGTTCATAGGGATAGTTCAATCATCATGCTTAGATCTAGAGGGATAGTTCAATCATTGTTCTTAGATCCATAAGGACAATTTATGAAGAAGAGAAAGTTATTTCTTTACCAATATGAGATTCTAACTACATGCAAAATGTCTTATACTCAAAAAAAAAAAAAGAACATTAACAATATAGATATATATGCTGCTACCCAGCACTCTACATCAATCTAATGTCGATGGCACCTTTAGAAGGTCCGCCAATAAAGAACCATGACTAAACTTACTGTTCTTGAGCCAAGAACGTACAGCAAAAAGTCTACCATCACCACCTGCCAGTTTGGCTTTAACAATAGACAGCTTCTCTTCTTCTCCTAGCAGCTGGGCATGCAATGCCTTAATATTGGATTCATGGTCTGTTACATGGGACTAAGTCTTGGCGCATAGTAGGAGAAACCTTCAGCTCTCGATAACATGTGAGGTGCTCTAAGTCTTCCTCCATGGCGCCTAAGTGCGCTATCAACCACTCTAGCTTCATCCCAGCTGCTAAGGGATCCTTTAGCTCCTGCATGTCATGAAGATGCTCCATGTTAAGAGCAGAAAATTGTGTCTCCTGAAGACGTCCAACCAGTGAACACACAACTGAGTAGAAAAAGGCTCGAAGGCGAGGCCTGAAGAAAGTCATCTCAGCACCAGGATCGCCATAGCAATCAATGATTCTATGAAAAATGGAGTTGTGGTAGAAGGGATGTAGATCTCTCCTACAAACACCAAGCGAGTGTCCGCTCCGACATGGGGTAGCAATGGGTCAACATAAGTATCCACGCTCGTCGAACCTAGAGATCCAGCATCAAAAGAGTCATGAAAATGACCGCTCTCGCTGGAAGCATCAATAACATAAACATCCTCTTCATCAAGGATCAAGGATCCCGGGGGCACATCCACGATCGGATCAGACACCCTCTCCTGTCTAGGGGGAGAAGACACTAAGGGGGTGTAAGGACTACCTCCTCGCTTTTGTCGTTTAGATGATGTCTTCCTTGAACGTATTGGGGAAGTGATAGGAGTTTCTTCCCTTGCGAAGAAAGCATCATTAGTAATGTCACCAACACCAGGAGTAGGAGGGCACTGACGCCTAGGGAACTCACCTGGAAGAGGTAAACTATACCTTACATAAGCAAAAGATATACTTAGAAGGAAACGTACAAAAGCAAGAGAAATCAGAATCTCACCTTTCTCAGTTGAGAGGGATGATAGGGAAGTACTAGGCGAGACTACTGCTGCACAGGCCGTCCTACCCGAGCCAAGGCTGTGATGCCGTGCGTTGACATCAAGGCTGATAGGACCGGAGTCATGAGTTTGACCCTCATCGGCACCGTTTCTTTCATCTTCTTCAATCTCATGATAGAAGTTGGTGCTTCCTCATCCAGAACAAGGACTGGGGAACTACCCATAAGACGCTGACTGCGCTTGGAAGACGAACCAGTGCGACTAGGTACCTGCATCCATTAAACAAGGGACAGGAAGATAATGGAATCAGTCAACATAAGGAAAGAAGAAGGAATCATACACGCGCGTGTATCAACACACAGAAAGAGCGCTAAAAGGCATCATATATTAGATGATGTTAATATGTTAAATCTTACTAACTTTCTAGAAGATATAACTATCTTTGCCGGAATAGTCACAGCCGACGTGTTGGCAATCTTAGTAGAGATCTTGGGAATCCCGTCAAGAGAAAGGACAGTCTTCTTAGAAGAAGGACGAAACGGTAACCTCAGTCTAGCATGCTTGGCAAGGACATGAACTAGCGCAACCCTCAGGGCCTTATCTTTAACAAAGGCAGAAGCATTATGCCAAAACCTGTGCCAAAACTTCATCATCTCTGGAGTACACCCAGGACGGTGATCTTTCCCGCTACTTTGATTTCATGAATCGAAGTATGGAATAATTCACGTTAGCCGCACCTAGTATATAGGAAGCATGCACGTGAAGCATCAAGATCTAACTCTGGCATCGAAGGAGGAGTCTGCTTAAGCCCAAACTGGCGAACAAATCGCTAAGGGTTGTAGGCCTCTGGAACATAACCATTATCCTCTTCTACTCTAGCCGGAAGACAACCCAGAAACACACTCATGATGTAGGACATTAAGTCTAAAGATATGTGTTTCCGGTTATTAAAAGGGAAAATACTCAACATGAATTTAGTCCGATAACCAACAGACTCTACACGGGATAATATCTAGAGATAAGGGCGAAATGTAAATTGTGATTCGTCATCTACCAAGAGGATGAAGCTAATGGTCTTGATCCGCTTGGCATTATCCCATAGCACTAACCGTGGGCCTTGCCCGTCATCATCCAAGAATGTACGAGAACATGGGCAATACTCTCTAAATTTTTCAAGTATGAAGAGCTATAAGAAGACAATAGGAATGAAAGATTCAATGTGATACATGCCACAGGAGGAGGACAGATCCTTCACCAACAGATCCATCATATAATAGAGAGTGCCCAAGAACATAGAAGCAAGGGAAATCGGGCGCCCTCTGGCATCCGTATCGCCATAAGAAAGTGACGATCCTGCACTTTCTCATGTGGCAAACCCTCGAAGAGATATCTCGAGAGGAAGAGAGTGAGAAAACCCTCGAACATATAATCTGCAGAATACCCAACACCAGTAGACGACTCGGGAACATCATCTTTCCCTTTTAGCTGCTTAATGGTTTGAAGAAATAGCGGACCCAGCCGCTATAGGAAGAATTCATCTTCAACTCCTTCGAGCTAGAATGAGAAGAATACTTGGAAGGAGTAGCTACCAAGAATTGTGCCTTGTTTAATAACTTGATGAGGCGCAACTCATCAGCACTAGAAGTAAGGTTGGCAGGATCAGTATCACCAACAATCTTCAGGCAAGTAACACATACACATCCTGTAAAGAAGGGGCAAACTCACCCCTGGCAGCTATGAATGTATGGGTGGTAGTATTCCAACGACAAAGTAGTTAAAAGATTGCTTCTTTATCAATGATAAAAGTCGACTCCATGCACGCCTGTATGGCATCCCTCAAACCGCACTTCCGAAGCTTCTACCAATAGAAGTCAACATCTAGAATATCCCGGCACCACTCACGCCAACTGATCGGATGACCAGGATGTGACTTAAATCGCACCTGACTAGGAGGATAAGCCTCGAATTGGAAATTAAAATGAGGAATAGATTCCAAGGGAGGATATATACTCGCTTTAGCATCTGTTGGCAGGAAAGGACATGCTTTCACATTCACGGGACCCACTGGTATAACAGGACTAGGAGGTATCCTCTTCCAAAGCCATGCATCGAGAAAAGGGCTATCTACCCAGTTCGTTGGAGGATCATCCTCATCTGAATACTTCAAGGGAGCAGGCCCATAAGAATCCCTCTATCTTGCCATTAAAAAATAAAAGGAATTGATCCCGTGAGGATCAATCCAAACGCCAAGCCAGTCTAGGAAGGAAGAACTGCGGTAACAAAAAAAAAAGGAATTGATCTCATGAGGATCAATCCAAACGACTAAGGCAGTCCGGGAAGGAAGAACTATGATAACAAGAAGAAAAAAAGAATTGATCCCGTGAGGATCAATCCAAACGACAAGGCAGTCCAGGAAAGAAGAACTGCGGTAACAAGAAAAGAAGAAAAAAAAAGGAATTGCCCGTGAGGATCAATCCAAACGATAAAGGCAGTCCGGGAAAGAAGACCTACAGTAACAAGAAAAGAAAAAAAAAAAGTATCAATCCAAACAATCAAGGAAGTCCGGGAAAGAAGACCTGCGGTAACAAAAAAAAAAGACCGTGAGGATCAATCAAAACGACAACAACAATTTCAGGAAGACTGAACAGCGGTAACAGCAACAAGAGAGAGAGAGAGAGAGAGAGAGAGAGAGAGAGAGAGTCTTGATCTTATGTCAGCACTATAAGACTGATATGGTCCCCAACAACAGAATCCCAATCCAATGATGATTAGTACCGGCACCGGAAGCTTAATCCAAGCGGGACTGATATGCTCCCCAACAACAGAATCTCAATCCAATAATGATTAGTACTGGCGCCGAAAGTCGAATCCAAGCGGGTGAGGTGGCACCAGGTAAATTAATTATTTATTTATTTGAATAACTTTATCAAGTCCCATGGGACTTATATTATTGGCACACACCATAAGGCTATGTAAACAAATAATAATAATAATAATAATAATAATAAATAGATTGAGGCTAAGCCATGACGTCATGGCTATGTAGAAAAAAATAAAAAATAAAAAATTGAGGCCTAAAGCCATGACGTCATGGCCATGTAATAAAAAATAAATAAATAATAAAAATTTGAGGCTTAAGACATGACTTCGTGGCCATGTAGCACAAAAAAAGTAAAAATAAAAACATTTAGGCTAAAGCCATTACATCATGGCCATGTAGCAAAAAAAAGAGGCTTAAAGTCATGATGTCATAGCTATGTAACAAAAAACAAAATCTAGTCCCGTGGGAACTGATAGTAGTGTCACCAAACCCCAGGAGCAGGGGGAAGCTGATGGCTGTCACCAGACCCCAGGAGCAGGGGAGAACTTGATGCCTGTCACCAGACCCCAGGAGCAGGGGGACATCCAAGGCATCCCCACTTGCGGGTGATGTGGCTCTAGGAAAATAATCATTATTTATTTCAAAAAATAAAATTAAGTCCTGTAAGGACTACTATGGTTGTCACCAGACCCCATGAGCAGGGGGAAGTTGATGGCTGTCACCGGACCCTAGGAGCAAGGGGCACATCCAAGGCCTCCCCACCTGCGGGTGAGGTGGTGCCGAGAAAATAATCATTATTTATTTCAAAAAATAAAGTTAAGTCCTATAAGGACTACTATGCCTGTCACCAAACCCCAGGAGCAAGGGGGAAGTTGATGGATGTCACCAGACCCCAAGAGCAAGGGGAAGTTGATGGATGTCATCAGACCCCAGGAGCAGGGGGACATCCAAGGCATCCCCACCTGCGTGTGAGGTGGCACTAGGAAAATAATCATTACTAATTTAAAAAAATAAAGTTCAGTCCTGTAAGGACTACTATGGCTGTCACTAGACCCCAGGAGCAGGGGGAAGTTGATGGTTGTCACCAGACCCTAGGATCAGGGGGGACATCGAAGGCATCTCCACCTACGGGTGAGTTGGCGCCAGGACAATAATCATTATTTATTTCAAAAAACAAAGTTAAGTCCGGTAAGGACTACTATGGCTGTTACCAAACCCCAAGAGCAGGGGGAAGTTGATGGCTGTCACCGAACCCCAGGAACATGGAGGACATCCAAGGCATCCCCATCTGCAGGTGAGGTGGCGCCAGGAAAATAATCATTATTTATTTCAAAAAATAAAGTTAAGTCTTGTAAGGACTACTATGGCTGTCACCAGACTCCAGGAGCAAGGGGAAATTGATGGTTGTCACCAGATCCAAGGAGCAAGGTGGACATCCAAGGCATCCCCGGGTGAGGTGGTGCCAGACACCACAATTATGATTTGTTATTATCAATCCCCGAGTGGACTAGTATAGGTACCAAAGCCCAAAGAAAAAAAAAACAACACAACATTAGTCAACTACACCATGACCACGCCAATATCTGAAATGTAGATATGAGAAATGGTATGGGCAGATAACCCAATAATAAACTGCCACGTGTCAAGAGTATGACTGACACAAGGGATAGAACCCTTGAGAACTTCCTTTGGAAGAATCCCAGTCGGTACAGGGATTTGTGTAGTGACCCTGATCCAATCATTTAATTTAATTATTAAATGATAGATAATCCTAATTAAAGCTTTAGGATTCAATTAAAATTATAAATGGCTGAATTGGACCTATGTGTAATTAAGAAGAGTTGGTGATTAATTATGTTATTTTGGCGAATTAGGTGTATTGGGCTTGGACCCAACACAACACAACTAATGGACTAAAAGGCTCGTCGAATAGGCCCATGTGTCAAGTGAGGACATTTTAGACATTTACTACATCATTTGAATTTTTAGGAGAGAATGGATTCTCCCACTAACTCACGTATCAACTAAAGGAGGAGAGAGAAAATGTGTCAGAAAATCAAATGAAACGGAGAGAAAGAGAAAAGGGTTTTGGCAGAAATCTGACTTGGGAAGAAGAAGGAAAGTAGATCCGGGTGATCCGTGTTGCTGTAATCGATCTAGATCAACTCTACACAAACGAGGTAGAGATTCCTATGTTTTAACGGTATTTGATTTTATGGATTAGATCAATGATATAGATATAGTTATTTGTATTCCGATGTGTTTAACATGACTAGATCTAGGATCTATATGGACTATGAAGAATGCAAACATGTTGCTTGATCTCCATGTTATTGTGTTGTTGTGTTCCATGTATTTCTATCAGGTCTTATGAACCATATTGATGTGTTCAGATCTATGATTAAATATGAGTATTTACTTGTTAGATCCATGGAAACTAAAATAAGTATTATGTGTTTGTTTTTGTGATCTTACGAGTAGATTTAGAGACTTTTTTGAGTGCTAAGAACTTAGAAAATCATTAAGTTGGATTAGAGGCACAAAGCCCTAGTCAAAAACCTAGAAATTGGCTCAAATTGTACGTTCGGCAGCAGCTTCGACAGCTACCGATTTAGATACTAAAAACCTCTAAAATTGTATGCTCTCAGATCTTGCTACCCAGCTTCAGTAGCAGTGCTACCGAGACCTTCGGCAGGTCACTTGGTAGCTACAGAGTAGCTACCGAAATGGGGAAAACTGATGTGCTCTCGAGACATGCTACCAAGCTTCAGCAACCGAGCTACCAAAACCTTCGGCAAGACACTTAGCAACAACCGAGCAGCTAACGAAGTCCAAATGACTTGGAAATTTGTGAGGGCGATCCCCATTGGGTTGTGCACATGCCTGTGTGGATGGTTTGTGTGCAAAAGATTTGCACGAATCATAGATAGTGTAGGCAAACGCCCAAAACTTGGAATTAGCGGACTGAGTGAAGGGTATACGAGGTGTTATCAACTCAAAGGTTTAGGATGTGGTCTTAGGACCTCAATAGAAGATTAGTACGGATCAAATGGGTCATGTAGGACCAGAGTGAGTGATTAGTGTTCCTAGATTTCGGTGTTGAC
The DNA here is from genome assembly GCA_031762675.1 of Pachysandra terminalis. NCBI lineage: Eukaryota > Viridiplantae > Streptophyta > Magnoliopsida > Buxales > Buxaceae > Pachysandra > Pachysandra terminalis. The sequence goes on from JAUPMG010011131.1 coordinate 9,170, forward strand.
CTAAGTTGGACTTGGGTTAACTTCTGTGTAACTTAGGTATGAATTCAATGATGCTGACTTGTATGTGATTGCTTGTTTGAGGGTACTGTGAGTACCCAATACTGTGATTGTGGTTGTATTGTGAATGATTATTAATCGTGGGTGAAAGTCCCTAAAAGGCAAGAACGTGGATAGGTATTTCTGATACCGTGGGTGAAAGTCCCTAAAGGTAATGTTTGGTACAGGTGTATTCCACTGTAGGTGAAAGTCCCTAAAGGAAGGTTTGGTATGGGTGTATACCACCGTGGGTGAAAGTCCCTAGAAGAATAAGACAGGTGGCTTTCTGCCGTGGGTGCAAGTCACTAAAAGAATGACTACTGACTGGTGTATTCCACCGTGGGTGAAAGCCCCTAGAGGAATAAGACAGGTGGCTTTCCGTCGTGGGTGCAAGTCCCTAAAAGAAAGGGTTACTGATACAGGTGTCTTCTACCTTGGGTGAAAGTCCCTAAAAGTATGGACAGGTGGCTTTCTCCGTGGGTGAAAGGCCCTAAAAGTATGGCGTGTTACACGTGTATTCTACCGTGGGTACAAGCTCCTAGAGGAATAAGACAGGTGTCTTCAGCCGTGGGTGCAAGTCCCTAAAAGGATGGGTAGTATGGTCGTGAGTTGGAATGAGCACATGACTGGGCGAGGCCTTGTGACACCCTGCATTGCATTGCACCACATTGTATTTAATTTGATTGTGATGCATGTACTTTAGGACTTCTTGATTCTGAATGATTGTGCATAAAGTGAGCTTACATCATTGGTGAAAGTCCTAAAGGAAAGAACTTGGATAGGTGTTTCCACCGTAGGTGAAAGTCCCTAAAGGAAAGGAATGATACAGGATACTTCCTCCGTGGGTGAAAGTCCCTAAAGGATTGGTGATGTGTGTTGCTTGTGATCATAGTGAGACTATGCTTTGATATGTGTTTGCTTATGTGCATAAAGGTGTGTTTCCACCGTGGATGCAAGTTCCTAAAGGAATAGTACATGAGGCTTCCTCCGTGGGTGCAAGTCCCTAAAGGAATAGTTATGTGTTAAGTAGGTGATACATGTTTATCTGGTTAGTTGGCTGTAGCGTGGTGGGACCATGTGGTGCTTGTTGTGATGCACAGTTAGACTGTGTGAATGTTAGGATCTTGTTGTTGTGTAACATGGTGGGACCATGTGTACATTGTGTGATTGTTTGTTTGGTACATGGTGGAACCATGTGAAATCTTTTGCACATGATGGAATCATGTGAGTTAATCTTAGCATAGTGGGACTATGGGGATTAAGAACTAATGATGTTATGATTAGATATATGGTGGTTTCCATGTGAACTGTGATGTTACATGATATTTGAAATGTTCATGTTAGTGTATAATATATAGTATGATGACATGATAATACACATATGATTGTGATAGTATGTGCTGAGTGTAATGCATGACATGAACTGTATTGATTTACAAGCATAAAAATAAGTAATGTAGACTCATAGGATTTCTCTACTAGGCCTCGGCTGATCCTTATGTCTATAGATCCTTTTGTCTGATCTGGACTGGCTGGAGAGGTGACATGGCGTTGATATGTAAATGATATTTATTTACTTTACTTGTAAGTTCATTGCCCGACATGTTTGGTTAGATAATGGTTTTAATTTTTATAAACTTCAGCTGATTTTTATTATGTTGAAACTCTAATTCAACCAGGTAAGGGTTGACGTTATGGTTGTTATCCGTATCCATGAGGTGGGTCCGAAGGTCGGTTCCTCGGAATCCTCGAGATTTCCATATCTCGAATTTGGAGAGCGACAGGTTCAAGGAATGTACGACCAAGACATAGATACAGGGAGAAAGTAGTGGGCTACCATGATGACCCTTTATTACATAAGTCACAGGATGATCAACACTACACAATGAATATACAATAAAACTAATATCAACAGGTACTCCACCGTGATAATACCTCCGTCTAAAGTGATGCTCGACGACGTTGAAGGCGACACTACCTCCATCTAGAGCGATGCTCAACGACGTTGAAGGCGATACTACCTTGTCTAAAGCGATGCTCGATGACATTGAAGGCGATACTACCTCCGTCTACAGCAATGCTCAACAACGTTGAAGGTTATACCACCTCCGTCTAGAGCGAGGCTCTACGACGTTGAAGGTGACACTACCTCCGTCTAGAGCGATGCTCGACAACGTTGAAGGCAATACTACCTCCGTCTAGAGCGATGCTCAACTACGTTGAAGGCGACACTACCTCCATTTATAACGAGGCTCGACGACGTTGAAGGCAACACTACTTCCGTCTAGAGCAATGCTCAACGACATTGAAGGCGACACTACCTCCGTCTAGAGCTATGGTGACCTACGTGGGCGAGTGTCTCGTGGGCAGGCCCAAGGAGCTGGCAGGCTACGAGTTGCACAATCCCACATCGCCTGGGCAGATGAATGTAATGTACTTATATGTATATTTATACCCTACTATGACATAACGCGTTTTAAAGCCATAATGGCCGTGAACCCAATCAGAACTCCGCAATTAAGCGTGCTTGGGCGGGAGTAGCACCAGGATGGGTGACCCCCTGGGAAGTCTGATTCGGGGGAGCCAAAAGCGGCCAATATTATGTCGAAGTAGGTTGTTACAAAATGGTATCAGAGCCAGGCTCTGACAAAACCCCCAAAAAAATAGATATTATTTCAAGCATCTTTCTCAAAGGTAACATATTTTTACTTAATAAATTATATTAATATAATAAAAATAATAAAATTTAATACAATATACATTTTTATATGTGTTTGAATTGATTAGTTTCACTAAATACTAAAATATAGATATTGCTAACTTTGATTATTTGATATAACCACTGCCGGTTTAGCCATACTTTTTAATTATTGATTTTGATTTTTACATATTTTCATAATTAAAAACTCTTGCTTTATTTTATCTATTGAAAGTATTATTCATTTATAAAAAACTCTTAATCACAATTATTGAATATCCGTGCAATGCACAGGCATTATTGCTTAGTTTTACCGAACCACAAAGCAAGGTTTGTGTAATTCCCCCTCAAAAAAATTAAAAAACTCATCTTATTGGCCTGTGATTGGTGGACTCACTGACAGGACATTATCTGAATCCAAATCAGTAGTTCCTTCAAAATCCAACTTCGAAGATTCAGCAAATAAACACCCGAAACACCTTCTCTTCCTTTCCACCCTCTCCATTCTTCTTTCTCAAAGGTAACATATTTTTACATAATAAGTTATTAACGAAAGTTATATTAATATAATAAAAATAATAAAATTTAATACAATATACATTTTTATATGTGTTTGAATTGATTAGTTTCACTAAATACTAAAATATAGATATTGCTAACTTTGATTATTTGATATAACCACTGCTGGTTTAGCCATACTTTTTAATTATTGATTTTGATTTTTACATATTTTCATAATTAAAAACTCTTTCTTTATTTTATCTATTGAAATTATATTCATTTATAAAAACTTCTTAATCACAATTATTGAATTTTCGTGCAATGCACGGGCATTATTACTTAGTTTTACCGAACCTTGTGTAATTCCCTTCAAAAAAATGAAAAAACTCATCTTACTGGCCTGTGATTGGTGGACTCACTGACAGGACATTATCTGAATCCAAATCAGTAGTTCCTTCAAAATCCAACTTCACAGATTCAGCAAATAAACACCCGAAACACCTTCTACGGAAGCAGGATTTATTTATGAACAGTACTTATGAACAATACACAGTACTTATAGCAAACAGTACATACAAACAGTAAATACAAACAATAACTACAATAGTATTCACATGAATAGTAAACATTTACAGAGGTCGACGGAGACGACGACCGGAATAGTAACCCAGTGGCCGGAGATGGTGATCGGAGAAAATGGCCGTCGGACGGTGGTCGGACGGTAGTCCGAGTTTGGTCGGAAGGGAGGACTGTTGGAGAAGAAGGGTTGGAGAAGAAGGGTTGTAGATATTTCAAAAAAAAATTTGAAGTCCACACAGTACCAATCAATAATTAACCGGTCAATGGGCCGCGTATTGGACCCCGTGAAGTAACAGCAATGGGCCATAGGACCTGGGCATGAACAGTAAATCCCAATGAATAGTAATGGGTCATGGGCTGGATATGAAAAAAAAATCCAAAATTACAAAAATTACATAAATAATCCCCCCCAAATAAGAAATAGCTTATTTAAGTGCATAGAAACGATCCTAGAAAGCTACAACAGTGTGAGGGTCAGCATCAGGATCGGCATACGGATCACCAGAGAGAAGATCCTTAGTATCCATATTAGGATCTTGGGCACATTGCCCACCAAGAGCCGAGAAAGTATTCTCACCCAGGGATGAATGTAGAGACCCAGCATCATCAGCCACAGATGGGGATGGTGAGGCAAAGGAAGAGACAAATTTGTCCTTCATGAATTCCATACATTTGGCCATTAATTCAATATCAGAAATTTGAGGGAATTCCCTTTGTAATTGAGCTTTAATGAGTTCAAAAGGATTGTCCATTGGACTAGGCGGGAGCCTGGGAATTAAGGACTCATAATGAGCCAATGATGAAGAAATATCATTCATAGCTTCTTCAATTGAGAAGCTAGCCAACCATCTATAGGCAAAAGTGTGTAAAAGCACTGGAATTCGATCTTCATTAATGTCATCTTTGACATCCCATTTTCAAATCCATGGAATCCCAAATTCGGAGAAGAATAATAAAGTATCTAACCCAATTGGGCGTTAGACTTGCCTCTCAATTGAGGATGAAATTGTGAATATTTAGTAAATTGTTCCAAAGGAATTTTCTTTGGTAATATATCCACATTAAGACCAATAAATTTCCACCAATTGAGAACCCAATTAGGATAAACAACCTTAATGGACTGGGAACACATTTTGATAAACCAGGTATGTTTTCTGGTTGGATTTCGGAAATATAAGACATTGGTCCAAGCTGAGATATAATCCCAATAATTGAAACTTGCATTATTGATTGCTAACATTTTGGTTGCATTGTAATTTAATCCCCATTCAGCAGGAAAAATTATTTTTCTCACAATAATTTTGCTATAAGCAATAATTGAGGTTGATTTAACCTTAGTGTGACTAATTTCACAACTGCCAGTTTCAATGAGAATTGCCTCATAAGCATCTCTGGTTCTTCCAGCAGAGCTAACAAAACAATTATCATTAAGATAACGAGTTATTAAATCCCAAGACTCATTAGCCCATTGGTCATCTCCCTCATTGAGATAAAGAATTAATTGAGACACATTGGTCTTATGCAGGAATTCAGGTAAAGGAGTTTCTAATGCCTCCTTTGCAATTTTATGAAACAGGGATGGTTCGCCAGTACGATAATTGGAAGATTCATAGAAAGAAGATTTTTGTTTTCCACTGCCTCGAGAGGAATTTCCTCCTCGAGTAGAATATGATCTACTCATTTCCCTGCAAAAACTCACGAGTAAGAAAGTCAGGAAGAGAATTGGATTCTCCTTTAATATATTCAATATTGAAATCAAAATTAGATAATTGAACCTGCCAACCAGCAAAGATTTGTTTAGAAACAACATTTTTAATATCCTTCTGTAAAATTTGTTTAGCAAAGCTACAATCAATTCATTAATAAAAATTGTTGATTAAGAAGATCATCTTGAAATTTAAAGATACATTTAACAATAGATCAAAACTTCTTTTTTGACAGTTGATTAATTTAACTGTGCTAGCTTCCAGGTTCCACTTGTAAACCTGATAAGTTCTTCCTTATTTGAAGAAGAATTTACTTGTTTAAGAATACCACCAGAACCGCGATTAGAGGCATCTGTTTCAACAATTTTGAATCATGTATTATTGGATAAAAACAAACAAGGTAATTGCTTAACCTTTATTTTGATTTTTTGGACAGCTCTAGTATGCTCAAGGGTCCAAAGTGGAGGATTCTTTTTTAATCTTTCATACAAAATAGTTGTATCTTGGGCAAGAACTTGATAATAATCTGAAATATAATTCAGACTACCAAAGAATCTTTGCAATTGTGTTTTATCTTTGATGTCATCGGGAAATTTAGATGCAAATTCAATAGATCTGTTTATGGGTATAATTTTCCCATTACAAATATTATGACATAAAAAACGAACATTAGTTAGAAATAATTTCATTTTTGGTGCTGAAAGAACTAAACCATTACGTTTAATGACATCTTTTAAAATATTAAGATGTTTGAAATCTTGATCAATTGATTTTGAAAATATCAAAATATCATTAATGTAAACAATAGAAAATTATGAATAAGGAATGAATATTTCATTCATAATATTCTGAAATTCAGATGGAGCATTTTTAATCCGAATGGCATATCTATTGATAATGTCCAAATGGAACAGTGAAGGCACTTTTATATCTGTCTTCAAGAGTGACTTGAATT
>JAUPMG010011141.1:0-15643 GCA_031762675.1 Pachysandra terminalis
TATATATATATATATATATATATATATATATATATCATTATTCACATATTTCCATATTATATTATTTTCGTTATTATTATTATATATTTTCTCATAGATTTACTTTGAGACCCCTTTACAGGTATAGCAATGGGTTTCTTTTGACTCTTCCCTATGATTAGATTTAGGGTAGGGCTTGTCAAAAGATTTACTCTTTTTGGTTGCACCCTCTCTTCTTTTAGAGACCCGCCTTTGGAACCTTTTAGCCAATAATGCTTGGTCTTCTTCTTCATGACTCACATATTCATTTTTCTTTACTTTTTCTTGTGAGGTTGAATAAGCTAAGGCAATCGAATTCCCTTTATAAGAGGTCTCAAAGTGCAATTCAAAGGTTTGGCGGGATCCTACAAATTCTTAAACTTTTAGGAGGTCGATATCCCTACACTCTTCAATGGAGGTAACCTTCGTTGTGAATCGTTTTGGAAGGGATCTTAGGATTTTTCTACAAATCTTAGAATCCATAATGGGTTCATCTCTAGAATGTCCCGTGCTTGATTAGCATTCAAGCACGTGCAAATTCTTCGATATTCAATGGAAGAGATTGCACATGTGATCGCAGTGAGAGCTTTGGCATCAGCCGAGCTCATCTTTTTATCTACTTCAGACCATTTATCATAGTCGAGATCTATACGACTCTTGATTTCATCCAAATCAACCTCTTTGGTGGGAAGAGAACACGGTCTACTTATTGCAAGTAGAACCATGTTGTCAATAGACTACAAAAATGTCTTCATTTTTCTTTCCAATGAGCGTAATTTGACACATCGAAGAATAGCGATCTAATGACTGATTGTCCCTCAATTTTGAAAATTACTATGGATCAACTCGAGGTCGTTAGACCTTATATTTGAGCACGAAGCTTTGATACCAATTGAAAGTGCACGTAGTAATTACTTAGAGGGGGTAAATATATTTTACGCCGATATGCGTTATTATTTGGGACCGTTTTATAACCTATTTAATTATGCTAGTTGTTTTAACAATTACTGGGAAATTGAAAACAATAGCTCACAGATGTTCATAGTTATGCATACAAATATATGGAAATAAAGTACAAAAACAAACCAATCAACACATGGGATTTATAGTGGTTCGGCACCCCGACTGTAATGACATGAATCCATTAATTAAATTTTAAAAAATAATTAATAATAATTTTAAATGATTTATGAATTTATTTAGAGATATGGCTTAGTAGGTAATTAAATTTATTTAGGATCAATGGGTATTGGGGATTTTCATGAGTTTCAACTTAGGAGAAGGGCGTTTTTGGAAAAGACTAAGTTTAGAGATTAGGTTAAAGATTTACTTGTTAATCCCAAACCTAACCTAGCCGTCAAGGTAAGTAAATCTTACTGTCGCATTCAACATTGAATATAGTGATTAAATTTCATAAATTAAGTTAGGCGTTCTTTAGGAATTAACTGCATATTCGTAGGTAATTTTCCTATTCAAGAATGTAATAATATAAATTTTATACGATGATCAACTGCATTGTTTTAATCGTTTGGATCATATAATAACTCGTTGATAATTTAGAGGATTAACTATGTGATTTATTTAATCATTGCAAGCACAGGAAATTTTATTATATTAACTGTGAGGTATTTGGACGATTCTAGGTGAGGGAAATGCCTGTCGTTATCTATAAAGTTTTTTTGTATAATTATCTGGATCGTTCTCGAGGTGGAAAAAACACTGTCATTAAATTTAATATTTTATCGGAATAATTTTCTGGACCAAATCCATAATAGTTTGATGTATTAAATTATATACTATGTCTGGTTAGTTCCCGGCGTGTAAACATGTGCGTGTGACACGGGAATATGAGTAAGATAGAAATCTGGATTGGTTCCGAGAATTATGATGAGTAGTTTTGGACTATGGATTTAGTAATGATTTGGATCGATTATGCTGAACCAGTACAGTCATTGGTATTTTAGGGGATTTATTATGAACAGAATACCAGTGATGACTTCCGGCAGATTATCCGTATGTATGGGCGCTCGGAAAGTTTCTGAAGGAGGTTATCACCGGGGATTATGCGTGTGAGATGACAACTGTATAAGGTACGTATTACATGCATACTAGGTTGATGTAATTGTTAACTAGGCCTTGAAGGTGAAAGATTGGGGTCATATTGAAAGGGATCTATGGAGATTGTACTGTACCTTGGACAGAAAGTCCCAAAAATCCGGTCATCATGAGGTTGTACTGTACCTTGGGTTGAAATCCCTATTAAATTCAGTCAGGTTGCCTTTGTACCATGGGTTATAAGAATGGGGTTGAAGTGAACACCCCGAAAGAAAAGAGGGGTATCCAGCTTTAGTAACCCAACCAAAATATAGGACTAAATTGTAATAAATAAAAGTATAGGAGTAAGGGTGTAATAAATATAGTGGTTAATTTAAAATTTTAGTAAATTAGTTACAGCTTTGACTTTGACTATTTGTGATTGGTGGGCTGCGCTGTAGGAAACTAAAGTGCTGCACACACAATCATAACTCTTTAAGTTATAATGTGTGGCTAAGATCTTGTAGTAACTTTTAACTTAAATCAATGGCTTAGATGAAAAGACACTAATAGAAACTTCCATAGGAGTTAAAAACTTGTTAGACCTCTAAAAATTCAAATATAGAAACATAGCTGAAATAGGAGAGCTAGGAATTGATCTAATGGCTTAGAATCTAATACATCCCAATAAAGGGACAGGATTAAAACTCAAGAACTAATACTAATAGAACTAGGAAGTTTACCAAATTACTAAAAATAAGAGGCCTTGTATAATTTCGAAAATTACACCAAGCCTTGGAGCTAAGAAGAAAAAGAATAGCAGAGGTGAATTCTCTCCTCCAACCCTTCAACATCAAGGTAAGTATTCGAATTAAACTTTTTTTATGACTTAAGTAGAGTTTCAAATTTGTTTTTCAATTGTAAGAAGTTTTCAAAAAAACATGTTAGTTTTCAAAGTTTTCAAAACAATTTAACATCTAATTACTTATGTTTTTCAAAGTATTTTAATTGGGTTTTGTTTGGAATTTAATATTAAGGGAGGTTACTTAGGGAAGAAAATTGATTAGAATTATAACTAGATCATAATTCTGAAAAAACTGCCAAGAATTTGCTAATCGGCGAGCCGAGCATGTGCCGAACCAACCCAGAAGAGCACTCAGCGAGTACTCGATGAGCCAAGCATGCGCCGAGCCTCCTTTGTAAATTTTTAAGCCTCTGGCTTTCATGCCGATGCCCAACTCGATGCGCCGTGGATGCGCTGAGTGTAACAAACTGATTTTAAGCCTTAAAACTGGAAAGTGCACAGATCTGAACTTTTGATTTCTACACCTATGTACATATTTTATATAACTTATTTTATATTTTTATAAGATACCACTATTCGTTAGAAACACAGAAAAACATATTTGAACTGATTTCATTAAGAATTGAATAAGTTATGATTTATTTACTGACCCTGTGTCAATACTAGAAACCCAGAAACCCATAACCTGTAACCTTTTGTGTTCATCGATTAAAGAACATATCCTAATAATTTTATATATTTTATTTGATATTTCTTTCATATTCCTCTTTGAGTTAATATTCTAACAAAATAAGTTTGAGGTGATTCTGATAAGTATACACAATGTTATGGTCAAAATACTAACGATACGTCAAAACTGTCAAAACACTGGAAAACACGCCGAGACTGTTAGAGGTGACCCGAAACATGCGTTGAGCACACGCCGAGAACCCCAAGGTGCGCCAAAAATGTTCAACTTTGTTTGTTTTGATTGAATTTTTGTGAGCATGTGTATTTTGACCTTATTCGACCAAATTTGATGTTAGTTATGCTTGATTATGCATATTTCAATTACTTATACCCTGTTTGAACTGTTTTTCATGCTAGTTGGAACATGATATTTTGATATGATTGCTTTTATGTATTTTGCACATGTCTAGCATGCTAGATAGACTTATTAAACATTGTACACATCAATTTCATACTTAGTTAACGTGCACTCTATCACTTATACACCATATGCCTTAAGACCATCGATTTGGTTTATAGGTTTACACCCTTTGCATATAAGTTTATACTACTAAATTTTTAAGGACTTTAAGAAGATTGCTGTGATCTGGAAATCACAGTGGGTGAGGAGACTTATGCATACTTATTTCTGGAGTTGAGGGACCGTACATCCCAATATACCTATTTTCATTCTTGTCTTGCGAGACAAATGCCCGTCTGGTTGGATGGATGACCGAGTGAAAATCTATTAGTAGACCTGCTTATGTATGACTCACAAGGAACATTTCACATTGGTGAAGCCCTAAGATTTTTTCCCATGATCGAAAATAAAGAGAGGAAATTAAGACCTCTAGGTCGCAAATCCTAGAAACTATAATGCGCACATGGAATAACCCCCTATTCTGGCCGTGTATTCGGGGGATGGTATTATCTTGTTTATCTAGGGGTTTGATTGGGTGTGAAACATACATTAAACGAATACTATACAGCAACCCGCATTGCATATTAGGTTTGTTTGTTAAATCACATGTGGTGAATATACTTATTAGGTGCACATCATGCATTAATAATTGAATCAGCCACTACATTGCATATTATATCATATTAATTACTTGCATTGCATCAGATTACATGTCTTGAATATATCTCTTTCATACTTGAACTTTCAGCACATGTTAAATACATATTGACTCTTGTAATTCATTGCTTATACTAATTACCATTGAAGAGTGATCTTGGCCCTACTTCAAATTATAAACCGTGTTTGATTCGTTTATTTACTGAGCTAAGTGTAGCTGACGCTTTCGAGCACAATAAATTTCAGGACCTATAGTTGATGGACACATAGACCTGAGGACCAAAGTGGAGAACAAGAATGCTGTGAAGATTTTAACTAAATTAGAGTTTTATTCGATGATCTCCTAGATCTTGTAGTAGGGTTTTATTTAATGTAATTTCAATACTTAATTAAACAGGTTAGTTAATTGGGATTTGATTTAGAGCATGAGACTAGTTTTATTTTGAGTTCCATTGTTTTCTGTTTGAAAGATGTTATAGATGGATATTATTTTATAACATTACTTTCCTATACTTAATTCTAAATAATATCCTTCTTAAATTTAATAATATTTGGCTACATATCGTTTATCCACTCCTATATGGATATGGGGTGAGAGTTGCAAACTAAATTTAGGGTCTCCAAGGAGATCTTTAAGTTTGGTTCTTGACACCAACTACTCCTAATGACTAGTTCCTAAATTTAAAGATGATAGTGAAGTTAGGATAAGGGCTACTTAACATGAAGCATCAACTTAGTCATATTATTACATTGGTCATTTGTATTTTATTGATATGAGCATAACATTTTAGTACATTTAATGATGCATTCTCATGGCACTTGCATTGCATTCGTACACTTTATTTATGCTTTATCTTCTCTTCGTTAATCTCATTATTTATTGCTGTATTTTTGGATTATTCTACCTTTGTTCAATGGGGTTGTTGACTATATAAATTACTTACTAAGCATTCCAAGCTCATGCAACTTTCATTTTGCAGGTTGATAGTTTCCAGGAGGAAATGGGTGCGACAATGAGATGTGGTTTTTGGGTTGCTGCTTTGATTGAATTTGAAGAACAATTATCTCTTTTCTTTTCTTTTTTTAAGATTAACGATTTATGCTGTTTGTAATGGATTAAGCATTTTTATTTTAAATTTTGGGTGACTCATCCAAAGTCAAATGATTGTACGATAATAACTTCCGCACTTTGTTAATTTGGAATAAATTGTTGATTTTATTCTAGAACGTTATGTTGGTTTTCGCGTTCTAGGGTTGGAAGCCGAAGGTCTCACCTCAAGATCCGTGCTACTCGCATAGGGATTTGTGCTACGGATTTGGGGAGTGAAAGATTGGTATTAGAGCCTTAATTTCGTCTATGTTTGTCTAGGATTAGAAGACTAGTGAACTTAGCAATCACTTAGAAATCTGAAGTTAGGAAGGAGAAACATTGAAACTTGAATTAGGATTTTTTTGCTGATTGTTGTGTGATAACATGCCTGATTATTGATTGAATAATTATTTGTTTATATGACTTTTAGAAGTAATGAGGGAGATTAAGTGTTTGAATGTTCTTTCCTTGGGTAAGTTGATTGCTGGAAGGAGAAGCCCAGTTGTTTGGAAGTACCTTTATGTGTGGTCAATCCAGTGGGAGGGATTACTACTCTGCACCGAGTGTGTCATGCTTGTGTGATGAGAGTAGGTCACTTGAATTTGGAGGCTGACCTTATAGTGTTGGACATGACGGACTTCGAAGTGATTCTCGGTATGGATTGGCTCGCCGCCTATCATGCCAAGGTGAATTGTTTCGAGAAATATGTAGTGTTCGATCTTCCTGGAGGTAAACGTCTGACTTTCCTTGGGACTCAGAAAGACGCTCACCAAATAGATTTTCTGTGTTCCACGAATGTGGGACAGTTGTCTCTGGAAGAAATTCCCACAGTTCGGGATTTGCCACCTAGAAGGGAGGTAGACTTTTGCATAGAGTTGGTGCCAGGAACATCTGCTATATCTTTGGTGACTTATCTGATGGCTCTGACAGAGTTACGAGAGTTGAAGCAGTAGTTAGATAGATTGATTATACTTGGTTTTATCAGGTCGTGTACATCTCCGTGGGGTGCATCTATGTTGTTTGTGAAGAAGAATGATGGCTCTCTTCATCTTTGTGTTGATTATAGGTAGCTAAACTAGGTGACTGTGAAGAACAAGTACCCACTTCCTAGGATCGACGAATTGTTTGATCAGTTCAGAGGGGCCCAGTCTTTTCTAAGATTGATTTGAGATCAGGATAACACTAGATGCATATTAAGGATGAGGATATCCAGAAGACGGCATTTCATACTCGTTATGGACATTACGAGTTTGTGGTGATTCCATTTGGGTTGATGAATGCACCTACAGCTTTCATGGATCTGATGCATAGGATATTTGACCTTACTTAGACCGGTTTATTGTTATCTTCGTAGATGACATTCTGATTTACTCGAGGTCTATGGAGGAGCACCTCAGGATTACGCTGTAGATACTTCATGATCACCAATTATTTGCCAAGCACAAGAAGTGTGACTTCTGTAGAGATGAAGTTAAATTCCCGAGTCATGTGGTATATAGGAGCGTTATTTCTGTAGATTCAGCGAAGGTGGATGCAGTTCTTGGTTGGGAGCGGTCGAAGAATGCATCAGAGATCAGAAGTTTCCTTGGTATAGCAGACTATTATCGGAGATTCATAGAAGGTTTCTTGAAGATTGCAGCACCATTGACCCGTTTGACCAGAAAGGATGTGAGATATGATTGAGATGAGCAGTGTGAATTGGCATTGAGGAACTGAAGAGGAGATTAACATCTGCGCCAGTGTTAATGATTCCTGTCAGTGGGCAGAAAATGGAAGTGTACATTGATGCACCATTGCAAGGTTTGGGTGCAGTTTTGATGAAAGACAGACGAGTAATGGCTTATGCATCACGACAACTTAAGATTCATGAGTGTAATTACCCTACTCATGATCTTGAGTTGGTTGCGATGGTTTTTGCGTTGAAGCCGAGGAAACACTATCTTTATGGAGAGGAGTTTGAGTTATTTTTGGACCACGAAAGTCTGAAGTATTTCTTTATTTAGAAGGATCTGAAAATGCGCTGGAGGAGATAGTTGGAGTTGGTGAATGAGTACATATCTACCCTTCACTATCATCCTGGGAAAGAAATGTTGTAGCAGATGTATTGAGTCGTAGACCACAAGGAGTGTTACCTCAGTTGATGCATCAGGAGTGGATCCTGCGTGAGACTTAATCTGGTTTGAGAGTATAACCAGTGGATCAGCAAAGGTTTTCTTTTCAGTTTAGTTACCAGGCCTTCTCTGGAGAATCGTATTGTGGCTAGACATAAATCTGATCAGGAGCTTCAATTATTAGCACCAAATAACGAGAAGCCACATTGGGCAGTGCATTCGAATGGACTAGTTAGATACAGAGGTTGTCTTTGTGTGCCAGACAATCATGAGATCAGAAGAGAGATTCTTGAGGAGTCTCACAGGTCACGATACTCCATACATCCTCGGGGTACCAAGATGTATTGTGATTTGCGTAAGTTTTTCTGGTGGGCAGGTATGAAGAGGGAGATTGCTCAGTTTGTAGCATGATGCCTCACTTGTTAGTAGGTTAAGGCAGAGCACTTAAGATCAATAGGATTGTTGCAGCCTTTACTAATAGCCAAGTGGAAATGGGAGCATGTGATTATGGATTTTGTAGTTGGCTTGCCCAAGACCAGAGGTAGTTTTGACTCGATTTGGGTGATCGTAGATCGGTTGAACCAATCAGCACATTTCCTGCCCGTGAGAGTTTCAGCATTAGTAGACGAGATTGCTAGACTATATGTTAGAGAGATCATCCGACTTCATGGTGTGCTAGTTAGTGTTGTCTCAGACTGCAGTTCTCTTTTCACGTCACAATTCTGGGAGAGTTTGCAGAAAGCCTTGGGCACACAGTTGGACTTTAGCACAGCTTATCATCGGCAGACCGATGGTCAAACTGAGAGAATGAACCAAGTGCTTAAGGACATGTTAGGGGCTTTTGTCTTGGACTTTGGTGTTAGTTGGGGAGAACACCTACCCTTGGTGGAATTTTCCTATAATAATAGCTATCATTCGAGTATTGGCATAGCTCCGTTTGAGGCATTGTATGGCAGACCTTATCGACCGCCTATTTGCTGAGCCGAAGTTAGAGAGAGTAGTATTCTTGGACCAGAACTTATTCAAGAAACTACAGCGAAAGTGAAACTTATTAGAGAGAGATTAAAGGCAACGCAAAGCAGACATGAGAGTTATGCGAACTGGAGGAGAAGGGACTTAGAGTTCACAATGGGTGATCACGTGTTCTTGAAGGTTTCTCCTATGAAGGGAGTGATGCATTTTGGTCGGAAAGGGAAGCTTTCTCCACGCTTCATCAGACCTTTCGAAGTGTTGGAACGCATTGGTAGTGTGGCTTATAATATTGTTTTACCTTTGCAGCTTTCGGCAGTGCACAACGTGTGTCACGTGTCCTTGTTACAGAAGTATGAACCTAACCCATCGCATGAACGATTGGGGCCAGTTGTAGCTTCGTGAGGATGTATCTTATGAAGAGCAACCGTTGCGGATCTTAGACCGGAAGGAACAAGTCTTGAGAACCAAGACTATTTCTTTGGTGAAGATCCAGTGGAATCATCACAACGAATTGGAGGCTTCATGGGAATTGGAGTTTGAAATTCGAGAGCGATATCCACAATTGTTCTTGGATTGAGGTATGTAATTTCAGGGTCAAAATTATTTTAAAGGAGGTAGATTGTAATGAATTGAATCCATTAATTAGATTAAAAAAATAATTAATAATAATTTTAAATGATTTATGAATTTATTTAGAGACATGGCTTAATAGGTAATTAAAATAATCTATTTAGGGTTAATGGGTATTGGGGATTGTCGTGAGTTTCAAATTAATAAAAGGGCATTTTTGGGAAAGACTAAGTTTAGAGATCAAGTTAAAGATTTACTTGTTAATCCAAACCTAACCTAGCCATCAATATCAGTGAAGAAGAGGAAGAGGAGAAAGAGCAGAGGAGGAGAAGGGAAAAGAAAGAACCAGGAATTTTATACCAGAAGAAAGACTCTACACCTGCGGTAAGTAAATCTTACTGTCGTATTCAACATTGAATATTGTGATTAAATTTAATAAATTAAGTTAGGTGTTGCTTTGATTTCCTGTATGGATCGCATGATTTATGTTGTAGGAAGTAACTGGATATTCCTAGGTATTTTTCCTGTGCAAGAATATTATATTATAAATTTTATACAATGATCAATTGCATAAGTTTTTTTAATCGTTTGGATCATATTATAAGATAATTTAGAGGATTAACCGTGTGATTTATTTAATTGTTGTAAGCATGGGGAATTTTATTATATTAACTATGAGGTACTTGGACAATTCTCGGTGAGGGAAATTCTTGTCATTATCTATAAAAAAGTTCTATATAATTATCTGGACCGTTCCCGAGGTAGGAAAAACACTATTGTTAAATTTAATATTTTTATCGGAATAATTATCTGGACCAAACTAGAAATAATTTGATATATTTATTTATAATAAATTATATACTATGTCTGGTTGGTTCCCGGCGTGTAAACCTGTGTGTGTGACACGGGAATATAAGATAGAAATCTGGATTGGTTCCGGGAATTATGATGAGTAGTTTTGGACTATGGAACTAGTAATGACTTGGATCGATTGTACTGAACCAATACAGTCATTGGTATTTTGGGGGATTTATTGTGGACATAATACCAGTGATGACTTCTAGCAGATTATTCGTGTGTATGGGCGCTCGGATAGTTTCTGAAGGAGGTTATAACCGAGGATTCTATGTGTGTGAGATGACAACTAGAAAAGGTATATATTACATGCATGCTAGGTTGATGTAATTGTTAAGTAGGCCTTGGAGGTGAAAGATCGGGTTCATATTGAAAGGGATCTATGGAGGTTGTACTATACCTTGGGTTGAAAGTCCCAAAAATCCAGTCATCATGAGGTTGAACTGTACCTTGGGTTGAAATCCCTATTAAATTCATTCTGGCTGCCTTCGTACCATGGGTTATAAGAACGGGGTTGAGGTGAACTCCACGAACGAAGAGGGGTATCCGGCTACTCAAGGTGACTAGTTCCCGAATTTAAAGGTCATAATGAAGTTAGGATAATGGCTACTTAACATGAAGCGTTAACTTAGTCATATCATTACATTGGTCATTTGTATTTTATTTGTATTTTATTGATATGAGCATAACATTTTAGTACATTTGAATGATGCATCCTCATGGCACTTGCATTGCATTCATACACTTTATTTATGTTTTATCTTCTCTTCGTTAATCTCATTATTTATTGCCGTATTTTTGGATTATTCTACCTATGTTCAATGGGGTTGATGACTGTATACTTACTAGGCATTCCAGTCTCACGCAACTTTCATTTTGCAGGTTGACAGTTTCTAAGAGAAAATGGGTGTGACGATGTGATGTAGTTTTTGGGTTACTGCTTTGGTTGAATTTGAAGAAATTCTATATTTGTTTTTATGATTAACGATTTATGCTGTTTGTAATGGATTAAGTATTTTTATTTTAAATTTTGGCATCCTGTAGTGACCCGGATCTGAAAATATAATAATATAATGAATGAGTAATTTTTTTTTAGATTTAATAATGCACTTGCTTAAAGTTGAATAGATCCTTGGGGACTAATTTGCAATCTAAGTATTAAGTATCAATTTGTAATTAGAGGATAACTTTGGGGAGTGTACTATAATTAAGGTAGTTTGATTTGGGCTAGAGATTGTCTTGGTCGTATGGAGCATTAGTTTGATTGATGGGCCAATTTAGTAACTTGAGTAATAGTATAATAGGCTGGAACTAATGGGTTGAAGTGGATAAATCAATTGAACCTAATTAGAAGAAAAGGGCATCTTAGTAACTTAGTATATAATTGGTCTAGAAGGGAATTAGAGTTCCTAATTCAATTAGGATTGGAAGAATTGACATTAGTTAGGATAGGATTAGAAGGTTTCTTATTGGCTTGTGAGTTTAAAGGATCTAGAAGGATAGGTTTTAAATTGAATTAGGATTGGAGAGAATGGCTGGTACTTTTGAAATAGAATGGGAGAATAGAGAGAAGGATTTGAAGATATAGTAGAAGGAACATTGGGGGAAATCGTGTACATCATATTGAGATTGAGAATTAGGGCTTTTGGAGAGAAGATAGAAAATCTGAGAATAGGAAGACAGAAGGGTTGTGGCTGATCTGGAAATTGGAGGAAGAAGAAGAGGCAATTGAAGAAGAACACGTAGAATCGAGCATCAGATCTAGCGTAGGATGTAAGTTGCAGTTCCTGTATAGTTCTCTTGGGATTTCGTTGTCAATTACATGTTTTGCATGCTTTCTGTGATTTCCTATGAGTATGATTTGATTCTAGTATGATTCCATGATAGTTCTGTTTGATCATGCTAATTAGATTCAATATGTTAAGATAGTTGTTAGAATCATGCTAGATAGGTTTAGTATGTTAATATAGGTGTTTTAATCATGCTAGATAGATCTAACATGCTGATAGAATTGATTTTCAGATTTGTATGTGCATATGTGATTAGACCCATGTTAGACTTGATTATAATATTTATAAATTGATTGGATATAATTGGTAGGTTTTATTATGGTTATATTGATGCATATTGATCTCTAGGATAGATATAAATTGAATTGGATGCCAAAGAACTACGGTTTACGAACCTAGAAATAACATACACAGAAGGCTCCGTCGGTACCCACCAGTACACCGGTGAGGGTACCAACAAGGACCACATTCTAGTTGAAATAGGGCCATCGGTACCCACCGGTACATCGGTGAGGGTACGGATGAAATCCCAGTTCTGTTTTCTTTGGACAGAGCTTTGGGGTTGGACCTAGTGACTTAGGGGATGGACCATTGGACTTGGGGTTGTGACGCTACACCTAATATGATGATTAGGACTTGGATATGGACCATGGAATGCTATGATTGAACCTTGCTAAGATGTGATGTGTTATGTATGATGTAATTGTGATTGATAGTGCATGAGTGTCATATGATGTGCTTGATGCCATGTATGCCATGATTGTGAATGATTATGTGTAATTGATAGGATTGTAATGGATTGTACATGAATAACATGATTGTGATGGATTGATTGTAATGGACTGTACATGTGTAGTAGGATTGTGATTGGTTATGCATGTATGCTTTGGGAAAGGATTCCTGTGATGGTATTCCAAGGATTATTTGTGTGTATGGGCACACGGATAGCTTCCGAAGGATGTTATCACTGGAGATCCTACTGTTTATGATATAATTAAACTGGTTGAACTTGTATGATATATAGTACATGAATAATAGTGATTGATTTTTCTTGTATGTTGGAAAGGATTCCTGTGATGGCTTCCTAAGGATTATCCGTGTGTATGGACGCACGGATAGCTTCCGAAGGGTGCTATCAACGGAGATTCGACTATTGTGGGAAGAGATGCTTGTGATGGTGTCCCAAGGATTACTCGTGTGTATGGGCGCACGGGTAGTTTCCAAAGTATATTATCACCGGTAATCCTACTGGTTTGTTTGGTGGCTCGTCCAGGCAACCGAGCAGCTACAAATTGTAAGGTCCTCCAGAACTTGATTAATTCTCTCCGTTTGCCTGTCGGTTTGTGGATGAAACGCTATACTGAAATTCAATTGAGTTCCCAATGCCTTGTTTAAACTTCCCCAGAATTTGGAAGTAATCTGGGATCCATGATAAAAAAATAATGGTAACCGGTACTCCATGCAAGTGTATGATTTCTTTCACGTACAATCTCGCCAATTCGTCCGTGTTCATTGAGGTATTTGCTAGTATGAAGTGTGATGATTTGGTCAGTTTGTCCACAATCACCCAAATCATGTTGTGGCTGTTACGAGTCTTTGGTAAACCCGTGATGAAGTCTGTCAAGATGTGCTCCCACTTCCATTCTCCAATTGGTAAGAGTTGTAGTGTTCTGGCTGTTTTTTATGTTCAGCCTTAACTTGTTGACAGATCACGCACTTAGTCACGAACTCTTCAATGTCAACCTTCATCCGTCTCCACTAGTAGTTGCGCCTTAGGTCATAGTACATCTTTGTCCTTCCAGGGTGGATAAAATATCTGGAATGGTGAGCTTCTTCTAGAATCTCTCTTTTCAGCTCCTCGTCTTGTGGTACGCATAGTCACCCTTTCAAACGTACATTGTCGTCTTTCTCCTTGGTCCATTCTGATCAATTAGCATCATTGGCCAAGTCTTGTAGCCATGGTTCCTTAGCTTGTAGCTCAATTATTCTGGTTTTGAGTGAAGGCTTTGCAAGGATATTGCATAATCTTGCTCCTTAGTATGCTACATGAACTTCGATGTTGAAATTAGCAAGTATCTCATACAACTTCCATTCTTGAACCATCATGTGTGACACCATGCTTCTAGGTTTCCGGCTGAGTGCATCTGCCACGATGTTTGCTTTGCCCAGATGGTATTGAAGTGAAAATTTGTAATCATTCACTAATTCCATCCATCTACTTTGTCGCATGTTCAAGTCCTTTTGTAAGAAAAGGTACTTCAGGCTTTTATGATCAAAAAATACCTCGAAAGTCTCTCCAAATAAATGATGTTGCCATATCTTCAATGCGAAGACTATAGCTGCCAGCTCCAAGTCGTGTGTAGGGTAATTTCTTTCATGCGGTTTGAGTTGCCTTGAGGCGTAGGCTATGAATTTCCCTTCTTGCACCAGAACACAGCCAAGTCCTAGTAAGGATGCATCGGCATAGATCATGAACATTGAACCGCTCTCCAGAATGGCCAAAACTTGTGCAGTGGTCAGTTTCTCCTTAAGTGTTGCAAAAGCTTGTTGGCATGAGTCGTCCCATACAAACTTGACGTCCTTCCTTGTGAGCTTGGTTAGGGGTACTGCGATGCGTGAAAATACTTCAATGAATCAACGGTAGTAACTTGCCAATCCAAGGAAACTGCGAACTTCGGATACATTTATGGGCTGTTCCCAACTTAGTATCGCCTCCACCTTGCTTGTGTCTACTAAAATTCCATCCTTAGGTACAACGTGTCTTAGGAACTTCACTTTTTCTTGCCAAAATTCACACTTAGAGAATTTTGCATACAGCTGGTTGTCTACCAATGTTTACAATGTTGTACATAGATGCTCTTCATGTTGTTCCTTGGTTTTGAAGTAAACCAAGATGTCGTCTACGAACACCACCACAAACTGATCCAGATATGGTCTGAATACTCTTTGCATTACGTCCATAAAAGCTGCTGGTACATTCGTCAGTCCAAACGGTATGACCACAAATTTAAAGTGTCCATACCTCATTTGGAAGGTTGTTTTTGGAATGTCACTCTCCTTGATGGGTAGCTAATGGTAACCAGATCTGAGATTGATCTTTGAGAAGTATCGGGCTCCTTTCAGTTGGTCGAATAGGTCCTCTATCCTTTGCAAATGATACTTGTTCATCACTGTCACTTGGTTAAGCTTTCGGTAGTCAATGCATAACCGTAAGGATCCATCTTTCTTCTTCACGAATAGAACCGGTGCTCCCCATGGTGATGAGCTTGGTCGAATGAATTGCAAGGCAAGCAATTCATCTAGTTGTTTTCTCATCTCCTTCAACTCAGTAGATGCCATACGGTATGTAGGTAGTGCAATAGAGTTTGCTCCAGCCATAAGGTCAATACTAAACTCTACCTCTCTCTTGGGTGGCAATCTGGGTATGTCTTGGAATACACTTCCAAAATGGCATACAATCGATATTTACTCCCAATCTCCCCTCTCATCTCTAGCCCATAAGTATAAGTATGCTAGATGAATTATATTTTCAGATTTTGACCCTTTAATCTTAACAACTTTACCCTCCGGTGTTACAAAAGATACTATCCGGTTATGGCAGTCTATTTGCAC
>JAUPMG010011151.1:0-29577 GCA_031762675.1 Pachysandra terminalis
GCTGGTACGTGACAGGGACGGCTGTACAGCCGTTACAGCTTTATGGAATGATTCAGTGTGTGCGGCTATACCCAAAAGGCGTACACGTGCTCGTAATTAAGCGCCGTGTGTAAAGTGGGGTTAAATTAGCCCGCCTGATCAACAATATTATCTTCAATTACTGGGATTATATTTTAGCCTGGACTAATGCTTTCTTTTTATCAGAATCAAACTCATAAGCACACTTGGTTCTTCAAGATGTGTCCTTAGTCAATTAAGACTAATTATCCAAATTAAATATTTGTTTGGTAGCAATATTTTGGTCCTAACGTGGACATTTTGCCTTATAATCTTCCTTAATCAAATTTCGTGAAATTCACACAATTCCACCCTCAATTAAGAGGTAAATCCAAGGTTCCCCTTGGATATGATATTTTGTTATTTTTTTCCGAATTCGGAATTCCTTAGATTTGGAAGTGGGATATTTCCTACCAATTTGACCATCTACGAATGCCAATTTTAGTTCGTACTTTTGCTTATCGATGGTGGGCTAGTTTTCCAATTAAGGAAACGTTGGATAACATCCAAACCTCAATTGCTCATTATGAGACGTTAATTCCTCGTCTTCCTCTGAGCGAATCATCATTCCCATATAATCTTTTTGAGTTAATAAAAGCTCGATTAAAGGCATAATTTCCCCTTATTACTGACACTGAATTAATGGTAAAATGCATGGAGTTCATGAAAGACAAATTTGTATCTTCCTTTTCGTCCCCTACGGTTTCTCAGCGGGATGATACTGTCTCTATGGCATCCACACATGGAGAAAACCAATTCTCTGCTCTTGGCAGCCAATTTGCGCAAGATCCAAATGAGGATCCTGATAACCTTCTTACTAGAGATGATGTTGACTACACCGATCCGATGTCTATTGCTTCTTTCGAGGACACCCTTATGCAGTCTAAACCACTTTGATTTTCTGACTTTTCATCAAATTTGCAAGCATCGTAGCAGATCACTGTAGCAGCACTGTTCAAATTCGAGAATTATTGTACAAATCCACTGTACAAGTTCGGCTTATTACTGTTCATAGAATCGACCCAACACTATTCATCAATTCGGCCCCATGGTCCAGTCCATTGTCCCGGCCTTTTACTGTGACTCCACAGGGTCCAATTCGTGGCCCTTTACCAGTTACTTGTTTTGCCAGAACTGAGCGGACTCCAAATTTTCTTTTCATGTCCGCTATCTATAAATTGTACTTTGGGGTTCATTTGCTTCAATTTGTAATTTTTCCTCTTCTGCTCTACAACTAAGGCGATTCCGGCGAACTCTCCTCTGGTATCGATGACCTTCTTCGACAATCCTCCGACATCGTCCTTCGGCGACCTCCTCCGATAATCCTCCTGCAACCTTCTCCGAAATCGGCCGTCTCCGGCCATCTTCTCCGGCTCCGGCCGATAGGAGACTATTCCCCTTTGTAAGTACTGTTTACCTTTTACTGTTTGTATGTACAAATAATATTATACTGTTTGTATTGTATAATAATAACTGTATATTCCCGTTGAAAAAATACATTGAAATAAAATTTGTGTATTTTTATATACCATCCTCCCTTAACTCAGTAATATACGTAAAAGAATATATATAAAATATAAATAATGCTATATTACCTTTACAAAAATATTAGGTCTTTTTTGTTTTTTAAACATTTTTTTAGCATTTTCGGCTAAGACCAACATATATAAAAATATAAAATATATATAATGTTATGTTATCATTATAAAAATATAATTTTATTATTTTTAAATTATAAAAATTTAATTTGAATCGAGTCGAACTCAATCAAAGCTCAACAAATTGGCTGAGTTTGGGCTCAATAGGTTTAGGTTTAATTTGAGCTGAATTTGGTTTGGACCAACTGATTTCAGTCTGGGCCGAACGCAAACTAAGTAGAACCCGATCCAACCCATCCTACATACATCACCAGGTTTGGAAGTATGGAGCGTTTCATCAGATAACCTGCCTTTATTTTTTACCAAATAGATAAATAACAAAAAGACTGAATTGCCCTTAAAATGGAGCGTTTCAATTACAATCTCCCCGTCATTTACATTCTCCCCGTCGCTCGCTCTCCCGCAATGCAAACCAACCGCTTCCGAAAATTCGAAACACCGAAGTAGGAGAGGAAGAAGAAGAGAATGAATAACAAAGAAACCCTAATATTCTGAAAGCAAAACTCAAGCGTTCTAATGCAATCATCTATAAACCTTTTTGCCGAATATATAGCTTGGTCTTCTAGGGTTTCATGTTCTGCGAGATTTTGATGTCTCTTTGAAATGGAGAGTTCCTCTCGTTTATCCGGAGATTTATCATCTGTATCGTTCTCCTTAGCAGCCGCCGTCACAGCATTCTGTTTTTTGGTTGCTTTGTGGGTTTTCCGAACATCGACGGTTGTCGTTCTCAGGAAAAGAAGATCAAAGAAGGTAGATTGTAGTGGTAGTTCATGGAAGAAAAGGTCATGTGGTTGTTTGTGTTCTTGCGATGGTAGTGGTGGAGGTTCGATTTCTGCTATGATGACAACTCCTTACATAAACGGTAGCGCCGGAGAGATGCATGAGAGAGCTCCGGTGGTTGCCGAGCGGCAGACCGGTGCTTCGATGATGGAGCAGTTGGTGCCGGAGATCACGACTCATGCGCTGAGTTACTTGGATTATCGAAGTCTATGTCGTCTTTCAATGACGAATTCTTTGATGCGGAAGGCTGCAAACGATGATAACGCATGGAAAGCACTCTATCACAAGGTTTGTTCAGTATTTCTTATGTTTCTTTTAATTTAATATGCGATTTTGTTGGTATTATTAGTTTTTATTTTTTTTGATTTGAATTGTAGCAAAGCTATATTTGTTCCCTTGTTATCCTGAATTTTATTGCTCAATGCTCTGAATATTAACACGTTACATGTGGTAGTCACAAGCAATTGAGTTCCACTTTGTTGGGGAGTATCCATATATTTTTGAATGATGAAATCATATAGATATCTTTCCACTTAGACCGCATAATCACATTGTAATTGCTGAGCTCGTGGTTAGTTTTTTCAACAGATTTATCACGATTTCCAAATGCGGCGATTAAGTTCATTGTTAGATTGGCTGACAAATACATGGGACTTGCTACTTTTGAGATTTGTCCAACATTCTCACTTAGTGGCACGTGCTTTGTCGACATGTGCAGGGTAGTATTTGATTTTCCGACTTTGTTGAGGAAATCATACAGATATCTTTCCATATAGACTGCATAATCATAGTGTAATTACTGAGCTTCTGGTGAATTTTTTTTTTCAGCAGATTTATCATGATTTCTAAATGCGGATATCAAGTTCATCGTCAGTTTTGGTGACAAATAGATGGGACTGGCTACTTTTGAGATTTGTCCAACATTTCACTTAGTGGATACATGTTTTGCCGACATGTACATGGTACTATTTGACATTCTGTCTTAGTGCTTCCTGAGGAGTTAAAAAAAGTTTCATGTCTTTTAGTTACTAGTGGAAAACACATGCGATGCACAGGATTGATAGGGAAAAAAACTAGCAAATTCATTTTTATTTAAGTAATTATTTATTGTTTGATATCGCAGAATCAAGCGCATTCATCATTAATTGCTTAACATTCCATCACACACAATTATCATTATTTTAATTCATTTCATCGAATGTGCCGCTTGTCATAGTGGTAAAGCCTTGGGTAAGGCCTGGGATCGATTTCTCTTGCCTTCACTATAGCTCCTGAAAATAGGAGGGTCTGGGCCTCTCTGGGGTTTAATTCCATGTCTCCCCTATGGGAGAGTGGTCGCAAGACCACCAACGCGGACATACCCCACAAAAAAAGTCAGTTCATCATGCTCAAATTAATATTTTAATTTCTAACATCAACCTTGCTAAAGAATACATTCGCAAATTTTCAATGATTATTTTAAAAATTTCAAAGAAACTAATTATTGATAAATGTAGCATGCATCTAGGACAACTACCCGATATAGATTCCTATTAGTTAGAATTTTGATATACATTAGGATAACTGAATGCATTGTTTCTATTTTTTTTCTTGAAGTTTTATTTTTTATACTTTCATATTTTGCAAAATTTTATTTTATTTTTTTTATCTTTTTCACCAACATCAACTATGTACGTGCAACCATGGGTCATTTGCTAATCATGTTTTGCTTGCAAGTCCTGTATATAATTGAATTCTAAAAGAAGAGAAAATAAATTTTGGAAATATGACACCTTTTGTGGAAAGATTTCGTTTTATTCATTCATGTTTATTGCAAGGTTTGTAATTCTTGATCGTAGGCAATACAGCTTCTTTTCACCCAGCTATATATGTTCACTTAATCCATGGGAACATAATAATTGTTTACTTGTGGAAGACAATGATGGGTTGATCTTCTACAGTTCTAGATTAATGTCCATAACGCTGACATGTATCTAATATGTTTCAATGTGTTTGCTTGGGAGTTGAATTTAAAACGTGTCTATTCATGACATTTGGTAAATGGACGTGTCAATAGATCAAATCTGATTTGGGCTTGATATACTCGTACCTAGTTCCTGTGATAATTGTATGAACTCAAGCTAGAACATACATGATATTGGGTCCTAATTGGGTATTGGCCTATCCAAAACCGAATTATGACTCAGGTCTAGAAATCTGCAATCCGCACCAAGACTTGGTTGGGTTCATTACTATTGCTTTACTAATCTGTCAACTCTTGAAGCCTACTCATACGATAGGAACTTCGCAACTCGCGCATCCATTCATTATGCACATAACCTGATCTAATACTTTTTAATCAAATGTATTATGTAAAAAATCATCAAGATCAGATGACAAATTAGTACAATTCCAAAGAGTGGTTGGAAAACAAAAGAAAACCTCAAAATTACAACAACACATAAACAAGAAAAAAAATCAGAACCCATGATTCCAATGAAACTAAGTTTGATGAAACTTAAAAACAAATATTGCTAGAAGATAGTATAACAAAATACCTGGATTTAGATAGCAAGCAATCAATAGAGAGACATTGAAACAACCTTGATTGAGATAGCATATGGCAGTGCTATACTGAGTTTTTTTTTTGGTTAAGATGTTCTGTTTTTTTTTAAAAATAATATAAAAATAAGGTTAGTTGAGAGTTATAATTTGATACAACTTCTAATTCGGATGTGTAGACTTCCATGCTGAGACGTGTATTCTAATTATGGTAAAAGTAGCTCTTTAATTGGGACGTCAAGTACTTTTCTCGGGAAAATGCTATTAATAATAAAATTAAGAATTAAAAATATTTTTTTAAAAATATATTTTTGTTTGATACTAATATATGAAAATGGATATACCTTAAATAGGTATATAACTTAAACAAATGTTTTTAGAATTAATAATTTATATAATATTATTTAAAAAAAATCAAAACTAAAAGAAAATGAGAAAGGAAGGAGAGAGAAACTTTAGGAAAGATGGAGAGAGATACATGTGAAGAGATAGGGGAGATCTTCAATGCTAATTAAAAGAGCTTATTTTAATCTTTACTTTTTTAACATAAAGCTTAATAAAGTGAGTGTGTATGATGTGGCATTATTCGATTGGTATAATTTGTTGCTTTTCTTAAAAAAATTAAAATTCTCAGAATTGAGAATTGAGTGAGGGAAGCCTTGGGAGGCCTCTACTACCCGCACAATGAATCTTTTAGAATATTAAGATAAGATTTTAGTGAGTAGGGGTTGTTAATATCCGTAAAATTACTCCTAATTATTATATTTTTTAGAAAGTGTTAAGAGTCATTTTAGGAAAGTGAAGGGATATTTTTTGGTGATTTTTAAAGTAATCAATTTCTAGGATTTTTTGTGATGTGCGTGGGAGGTAAAGATATTCTAGGAAACCTCGGATTGAGTAGGATTTTTTAATATCCCTAAAATCATTCTTAATTTTTATTTTTAGTTTTTTAAAGAGCATTACTGTCATTTTAGAAAAGTGAAGATAGATTTTAGGTGATTTGGGTCTAATTACACTTACCAACTAAAAATGTGGTATTATTAGTTTTTAAATTTATTAATATTTTATTAACTTTTGATTGGTTGAAAGCCTTTTTAATTCAACTTTTTTAAATGTGAGAAAGCCTAAAATTATGAGAGTTGAGGATTCTAGCAAAGAAGTGTTGGGAGGCCTCTGCCCTTCCCACTGAGATTGCTCTAGAATAATAATATAGTTATGCGATTAAAAATCTTTTGCAAAAAAGACAACCTTCTACATGCAGAATTCTGATAGCATTTTTAACAAGGTATCTGAATGGTTAAAATTTTAATTAATAAAAAATTCTTAATCTTTTTAGATAATCCGACAGCTATAAATAGCGACTTGAATGTTGTATTAAACAATGGACAGAAATTTCTTAATCCTTTTAGGTAACCTGATAACTATTCGTAAATATGGATACTTGAAGATTCTTGTTTGGTTTTTGCCTGCATTTTTCTAAACTGCAGGTCATGGGATTAGTTTTCTTTCCTTTCATTTTTATAGGTTACCTAATCCCTTGTTTAGAAAATAAGTTGTGGTTGTTTTAGACTAAGATTTTTTTGGAGAGAACATTACTGCTTAGCTCTCTCAAGTTGAGGTGGTTCAGAAACTACTATTTGGTCTGGAGGATTAATAGTAACACTGAAGTATATTAGTTTCTATTATATTCAACATTGAGTTGTCAATAATGGAGATATCTTAGAATACACTAAATGGATTTGGGATTAAAAAATTAAATAATCTCCAGGTGGATGATAGAGTTTCATAGTTGTAGACCTAATACGTTTATCTATACTATATTTAAAGAGAAGGCACCGTCTTGGTGTAGGTGAAACCTGATCCATTTTTTATTTCCCTAAATACCCTTAAAGCTTTTAGAATTTTTTTCCATTTCCAACCAATTGCTCACTTGCATTACTTCAAATCTAAAAGCAATGGTTATTATCCTATTTTTTATGGAATAATTTTGTTAATATAAATACTTTCAAAAGTTAATATCTTTTAAACGATTTATATTTGTGTAAAGGAAGAGTTGTCGGATCATTCAAGTAATAGTTAAACTCATGTTTTTTTGAAACAAATTGGTAATTGCTGCTATAGAGAAATTTAGTTTTTAGTTCTTTTTCAAAGGGAAAAAGCCATGAACTTAAATTTGACAATATTATTGGTGAGGGCGATAATTACCACTGTTTGAGGAATTCGACAGGAATTGGGGCTTGGGGTGGGACTAAATGTGTTAGTGTTTATTGTACTATGTATGTAGGTTGTAACTTTTATTTCTTTAATTTTTGAATAAAATAATCTTTCCATTCAAAAAAAGAAAAGAAAAATAGTTGCTCTTTTGGGAGATTATCTAATTATTAAAGAAATATGTGAAACATAGAATTTTTTTTGGACATCTTGTTCTTCAGCCGTGATTGAGTAGCTTTGCGTCTAATGATCATGCTAAGTTCTACATCCATAGGAATGTTATGTCATGTGGAGAGAGCTTGTCTTGTTAATTGGTTCTTGTCTTCTTGATTGTCTATTTGCATTTTGTTCATCCAAAAATTGTTTATTTGCATTTTTTCCCTTTTAATAATGTTTTCTTAATTGACAATATAGAAATAGTTGGAAGGTCACTGGTAAAAATTAAGAACAAGAGCACTCCCAAAAGATCTGACTTCTGTTAGTTGGATTCTCTATAAGGATGGAAATATTGCATGTTTCACACATAATTTCATTGTATAGTTTAAGTGGTGCTTCTAAAGCATTATGTGAACGACGTATTCTGTGCAAGATAAATGGCAAATTTTATCAGACAACTATAAACCTGCTATGATATGGAGCTTAAGGTTGGATAGTTAAGAAGCAACACTATCATAGGATGAGCGCAGTTGAGATGAGGATGCTGAGATGGATGTGTAGAAAGACTAAGAAAGATAGGATATGTATATGTTCAAGACAAGCTAGGAGTAGCCTTGATGGAGATAAAACAAATATGAGTTGGTTGAGATTGTTGGGCATATAAAATAGAGATCTATAAAGGCAAACATAAGGTGCAGGAAGGTGCAAGTTGAAGGATTTAAAAGGACTAGAGAAAGATCGATACTTGAGGCTCTGTCAATTAGAAATAATTTTAAAGACGCATAATGTAATTAAGATACAATTTTTGACAGACTGGTATTGCAGAACAAGATTTCTGTTGCCGACTCCCACTAGTTGGGACAAGGCATTTATTTATTTATTTTTGATTGGTGGTTCAATTTTTAATGGGCATGTTTGGTTTGTAACTCTTGTTTGGGAGGTTTGAGGCAATACATTTACGCAATGGAAGCATATGGATAGATGGTGTTGTGAACTTTTATTGGTTCAATTTTTGGTGGCTTGTTTGCTATTCAACTCTTATTTGGGAGGTTTGAGGCAATACAATATTTAAGCAATGGTAGCGTATGGATAGACTGTGGTGCGAACTGGCTTTATGATCTCACCAATAGAGTTCTAAATTAAATGAGATTTGTTCATCACACATTTGTGCTATGGAATGAAAATGCATCAAGCCTTAACCATTCTTGAAGGGTTTAAAAGGGCTAGAGAAAGGCCAAGTAGGACTCTAGATGGAGTTGATTAGAAATTATTTGAAGGCACATAATCTAACTTTTTTTTGGTAGTGAAAGAAAAGCATTACAATAACGAAAAACATGAAACTAAGATGATGATGGGAAGGATCTCGCAGCATATCTTCCCATCGCATCATCAAATAAAGTCTGTAAAATTTGCTGAGGAGCCTTCCTTTGCTAGTAGCATAATCCTTCGTCAATCGCCATGTTTTCCAACAGATCTGCCACTTGGTTGGCTTTCCTATGTGCGTGTTGAATTAACACAGCGAGACAATGTTTCAGTTCTTCACGTGCACGCATTACGAGTCCTTCAATCATCCATGGAATACTTCTCCCATCATTTTTGTCAGCTGAATTATGGATGCAGAGTCGCCTTCGATTATAATGTTCTTGAACGCGTTCTAAACAGCCATTATGATGCCCTCAAGACACGCTGTCATTTCAGCAAGAAGTGTACTGCAGTTTCCAATTTTCAGAGAAAAGCCACATAGGATGGTGCCCGAATCATCTCTGCATGGTCCTCCTGCACAGGCCGCGCCATGGGAACCACGAGCCGCACCGTCAAAATTTAATTTGATAAATCCTGAGCCTGGAATTGTCCATTCGATGAATCTGATAGTAGAGCTTCTACTTGGGTGATTTTTGGTGGTGTTGTCTGACAACTACCTTGAATCCTGTTGGAGGAGAGAAAAACGATTTTCAGCAGTATCAATACTAGGACTGCAACCCTCAAATAATACCTTGTTCCTTGTGTTCCAGATCGTCCACGAGAAATTTGCCAAGGTAGTGGCCATGTTAGATATGCACTGCTACTCAGGGAGGGGAGATATATGATTGGGGAGAGCAGATCGTAGAAGATCAGTGAAGGTGGTGTTGGGGTCAAGGTGACCGCCCGTCACATGAAACCACAATGCCCTGGCAAATGGGCATTCGTGAAAAATGTGGTGAATTGAGTCACTGCAACCATTACAAAGCCAGCAATCAGATGGGGAGAAACCAATTTGGAGAAAAATTGGGACTGCTGGAAGGTCTGTCATAATGGTCTCACCACCAACGACACGTAATCTAACTAAAGATATAGTTTTGACAAATTGGGACTGTTGAACAAAACTTGTGATGCTGACTCTAATTAGTTGGGACAAGGCATTTTTTTTTTTTGGATTGGTTGATCAATTTTTGATGGCCATGTTTGTTTTGTAACTCACGAGGGTTGAGGCAATGCAATTTATAAACAATGGATGCATATAGATGGACAGTGTCATTAAGTGGTCTTTTCTGATCTTAACAATGAACTTCTAAATTTAAAAGGAGATTTGTTCTTTACAAATGTGTGAAATGCAAAGAGAGTGGTTGAGTTTGTGAGTCTCTGTCTTTATATATAATGTTTTTTTAGTAGACATTGCCAGCATGCTGCATTGTGGTTTAGTGAGCCATTGTAATGAGATGCCAACATATTCTTTGGAAAAAAGTGTATTGTGTAGGGCAATTCTGAGATGAAACGTGTTCCAAATTATAGATTTATCATATTTGAAGTTTTCCTATATTTATACTAATTAAAGCCCTTTATAATCATTGACATAGCTGTGGGTTATGGCTGTGTATATCATGTAATCCTGCCCTGCTCCCACTATTCATAATTGCCAGTTCAGTGCATAATTGCCTGTTCAGGGCCAATTAATGGCCTTTGCAATTGATTTACTTTGAGGTGCAGTGATTTGGAATTTCATGTTTGTTTACTTTTATTTCTGCTGTTCTTGAAGTGTTTAAAATATTTTTTTACACAGTCCAACAAGATCTGCATTGTTTCACGCCACTATAGAATGATGCTTAGAGGATATGAAATGCCATAATATGGCCCTGAAGTTTGAGCTCTTAGAAGTTAATCACTATTCACTATAAAATAATGAGACATAAAACTGTAACAACTTTCTTTTAGTGTAGTGAGATAACAATTATTTAATAGATTTTGAATTAGCATTGTTTGTATACTGCTAAAAAAATAGCTGTTGTGTTTATTGGTGTTATTTTAGAAGCAAGGTTTAAAGTCTTGTGATCGGGAACCGGATCGCTCCCGGCCGATCTTGATCCAGACCGGCGATACCGTCCGGTACCATCCGGTCCGGATTCCGTACAAAATTTGCTCCACCATTTTTTTTAAATTTAATTTTTTTTGGATCGGCATTCGGTGGTACCAATACCTGTCTGGACCGTCCAATTTATAATTAAAAAAAACAAAAAAAAAAGTGAACTGGTTGTATCGGTGTACCGGTCAGTCCAGAGCCTCACGATACAACAGTTGTATCGTGACTTAGGACTGGACCAGTCCTGGCCAATCCTGATATGGACCGGCTGGTATGGATCGGATTGGTCCAATCCTTGAATCCTTGTGTAGAAGGGGTTTTACGAATATAATGAAATGGGCAAACATAGAATGGGCGGTCTTTGTAAGCTTGCTTATTGGCTCAAGAAGATCTTTAACATGTTTCCTGTTGTGATCTTGTACCTCAATTTCTTTTTTAATAAAATTCTTTTTTCTACATAGAATTGTTTTTATGCATCTATGCAAGGCTCACCATTTAAAATTTACCTTGTTCTCTTAGGATTACACACTTGAACAGGACAGTGTGACTCCAGTTAATGGATGGAAAGCTTATTATGCTTCTACAAGAGCTATTTTTAATATCAATGCAGAGTTTTATAACATCATCAGAGAAAGATCACTTCAAGCAATGAGTCGTCTCTGGCTCAATGCAGATTATGTGAAGTGTTTTCATGGCACTGGAGAATTTTTTACAGGGTATGTGCTTTTACTTTCTGCAGAATTACTGGTCTTTATTTTATTCTTTCTTTTTCAGGTAGTTTATGTTGTGGTATATAGCTTATGAGTCATGTAATTTATGAGTCATGAGTTTTGCGTTACATAATCCGGTTGGATCATAAAATAACAACAACAGCAACACGCACACACAAAAAAAAGCTTCCATTCCAATCTGCGAAAAACCGTATCTTCAGTCAGATTACTATAAGTGTCCAAATTTTTGTGGACTGACTTCATCCAGATTCTTTTTTGTCTGCCTCTTGCCCTCTTAGATCTTTCAGTGAGTACCCCCCTTACACCTTCTCACAGCTGCCTCTTTTGGTCTTTGCTTTGCGAAAACCATCTTAACCTACTTTCCTTTATCTTATCTCCTATTTAGGCAACACTACACGCTCTTGGGTATGCTCATTCCTTACCTTATCTTTCCAAGTCTTTCTACACATCCATCTCAACATCCCCATCTAAGCAATGCTCATCCTATACTGTATTTTTGTTCGACAAATCTACTTAATGGTCCTGAAAACTGTCATTCAACTTTGATAACATCACTTGACATAGAGATCCCTGAAGGCTTAGACAAGCATCATGGGTGCTAATGGTTTGTGGGTTTTTGTGCTGTTGATAGGATTAATGTGCCATTTATAATAAATTGCTGTTAAAAGCTTAGAAGATTCTAGTACAAAAATTCTAGCTAGGATATTTTGATTGTTTGGAGCATGGTATGGCTTGTTTTTTAGCTTTGTGATTGGCTAGGAAATTGTCCTCTAGATGTGTGTAATGGTGACGATTGATGTTGGATTTTATCATTGTTTTCTATTTCTTATTCGGAGTAAAGTAATCCTAGGAGAAAGTGTTGCTTCACAACATAGGTTGATGGTGATGGACGTTTGTATTAGGAGTTGGAAGAAAAGAAAACACATTAAGAATGATCCAAAAATAAAATGGTGGAACCTAAAAGGAGAAAAATTAGTGATTTTTAAATATAAACTAAGGAGGGAACATGAGATCTAGAAACAAACCTTGCACAGATGTGGGATGAAATGGAAAATTGCATTAATAGAATAGGGAAAGAGGTCTTAGGAGAATCTAAAAGTAACATTCAATCCCGAAAGGAGACTTGGTGGTAGAATGATAATGTTCAAAAGATTATTAAAGAAAAAAGGTTTTATTTTAGAACTTGGCAAAGAAATAAGAACCAAGAAAACTTAGAAAAATATAAAAACTTTAAAAAAACTATAAAGATAATTAGTGGCTAAAAAATTGGTATTTGATAACTTATATAATAAGATAGGTACAAAACAAGGTGAGAAATACATATATAAACTTTCAAGACCGAGAGAGAGGAACACAATAGATTTAGATCAAGTTAGGTGCATTAAGAGTGAGGATTGGGAGTCTTAGTAAAAGATGAAGAGATTAAAGAAAGGTTAAGAGAATATTTTCTAAAATTATTAAATGGTGTGTGTCAGGTGAGAATGTTGTTATTGGAGAGGCAAGTGAACATTGCTATGTTTGTACAATTATGGTCTCAGAAGTGATAAGAGCATTAGCCAAGATAAAAATAGGAAAGGCCTTGGGAGTTGGGACCCGATGGTATTCCAATTGAAGTTTGGAAGTGCATGGGAGAGGTTGACATACTGTGGTTGACCAAATTATTTGATGGAGTTTTAAGGACTAGAAAAATGCCAAATGCTTGGAGGAAGAGCACGATAGTACCTATATATAAGAATAAAGGAGATGTTCAGAATTGTACCAATTATACTGGAATTAAACTTATGAGTCATACCATGAAATTATGGAGTAAATGTTAAGAAGAATAACCCAGGTGTTTGAAAGTCAATTTGGCTTTATGCCATGGAGGTCCATCATTAAGGCTATCTTTTTTACTTAGATAATTAATGAAGAAGTTTAGAGAGAAGAGGAGAGCTCTTCACATGGTTTTTATTGATCTAGAGAAAGCATATGATAGAGTCCCTAGATATTTAATTTGGTGGGTTTTGAGTAGGAAAATGGTATAAATCAGATACATCGAGGTTATTAAAGACATTTATAAAGAATAAAAAAAGGTTATTAAAGACATATATGAGGGAGTGGTAACTTGGGTGAGAGTTGTAGGCAGCGAGACAAATGAGTTCCTAGTAAAGATAGGTTTACATCAAGGTTCAGCAATGAGCCCCTATCGTTTTGCTTTAATTATGGAAGAATTAACTAGTTGTATTCAAGAGGAGGTGCCTTGGTGTATGTTTTTTGTAGATGTTGTAGTTTTAGTGGACCAAACTATAGAGGGAGTAAATGAAAAATTAGAGTTATAAAGTGAGACCTTGGAATAAAAAGGTTTTAGAATAGTCGAACAAAGATCAAGTACATGGAATGTAACTTTAGCACAAACAATAGTAGAGGTGAAATTGCAGTAAGAATTGAAAATCAAACAATTCCTGAAAGCAATCAATTTCGTCATATTGGAACAATTATCCATAAAGAGGGACATATAGATGAGGATGTTGGTCCATACAATTAGAGCTGGATGGCTTCGATGGAGTAGTGCTTCTAGTAAGTTATGCGATCGAGATGTTCCACTCAAATTAAAAGGAAATTTTTTTTAGGACAATCATTAGGCCTGTTATGATGTATGGATCAGAATATTGGCCAACAATGAAGCAACATATGCATAGAATGAACGTTTTTGAGATGAGAATGTTGAGATGGATGCGTAGGAAGACTAGGAAAGATAAGGCAAGGAATGAACATATTTTGAGGTTGTTTAGGACCTTAGGTGTGGCTTAATTAGATGGAGTCAACAAAAAAGGATTTGTATACATTAATTTGACTAAAGATGTGGTTTTAGACAGATTGAGATGGCATAACGGGATTCTTGTTGTAAAACCTAACTAATTGGGATAAGGCATATGATGATGATGATGATGATTATTTTCATACTTATTAATTTTTTTCCAATAAGTGATTGTATATATATATAAGAAAAGGAGAAGAATGTACAAAAGGTCGAGGGGTCCCAAGGGATTCCTAGAAAAGAGAAAGAAAACTACTCATGGGCGGGAGGAATCGCAAAAACAAGAAGACAAAACTACACATGAACCCTAGTCAACCCATATCTCTCAACATATCCTTTGTTTATGGGGATGCTTGAAAAAAATGGTAGACCAATGAACACCACCCTTGGCTAGTTTATTAACCAGATCGTTGGTACTTGGTAGATCTCAACACATGGGTGAACGAGGTGTTCAATCCAAGTGCTAATGAGCATGCCAAAACTGAGTGAGTATACTGCCAAGTACAATCACAAGAACAACCAACCCAAGAAATAATTGTGAACGAATCTTCTTCAATCTCTAACCCCCTAAAGCCTCGGGCAATAGCTTCATTGAGGCTTGTTATCAAAGCTAGGAGCTTTACTCGGTTGGAATTGCCTGATCCAATAGGTCCTGAGAAATAGTGAACTATCAAGCCCGTATGGTCTCTGAAATCTCCACCCACCCCAGATAAGCCCGGATTCCCCAAACTAGACCCATTGAAATTGAGCTTGATAACCCCAACCACAGGTGGTGCCCAGACATGATGAATCCTAGGATGGAACGATGAGGAAACGGCTAAAGTCATCCACTGCCTCAATATCTCTGTGCTTGTGATACCTCTGAACTCCGAATGGTGGGAGACCCAAGATGCACATGATAGCATAACTGAGTCGATAAGATCAGTGAGACTCTCCCTATGATCCTCAAAGTTCCTCATATTGTGCTTTCTCCAGATATCCCATAAGATAGCATGAATTAGAATGCCATATAAAATCCTCCCTTTCTACCCCAACCTTGGGATCTCCATTGGTGGAGGAGGTCCCTAACCTCATGAGGGAAGACCCAACACACCTCAATCAACCCTACAAAGAAAAGCCAGATTGCTCTAGCTACCACAGAGTGCAAGAACAGATGATTAACTGATGATTCTCCTTCCCTGAGGCACATAGCACAAACCTGGGGTGCCATGGCGATGAAGGGCCTCCTCCTTTGAAGCATATCTTGGGTGTTGATCCTGTAAAGAACCATGGTCCAAACAAAAACCTTAACTCTAGGGGGACTAGAGGTTTCCATAATCTATGAGAATGGAAAGGGGCGTCTGGTGAACGGATGACTTGGAGGAAAGAGCTAGTTGAAAACTTTCTTTTTGGGTCGGGATTTCAGATGCGGGTTGTCTGGGATGGAGGGATCAACAAAAACATGATTGAGCAAAACAAGCAAGGATTCTAGCTCCTCTATATCCGTCGGACGCAGTTTGTGACGAAAAGGTAGGTTCCAACTGAGACTTCCATGGGATCAAGAAATGATATCAGCCACCGATGCCTGTTTGACAGATGGAAATCTGTACAAACGAGGGAAAGAGGTGGAGAGGGCATCAGCTCGCCCACCATACGTCATGCCAAAAAGAGACATGGATTCCATAAACCCAATCCAAGGATAGAAAATTGGAGCCAAGGAGGAGATGGCTTTCCACAGGCTAGCACTATGTATTCTTGCCCTCTGGTTTATGTCTCATCTATTGCTATGCGTCCCATACTTGCAATGATCTTTCTCTATAGACTTTTCTTCTCCATGTCGAACCTCCACAGCCATTTCCCTAGAAGTGCCAAGTTACGAGCTAGTGTGTTGCCCAGATTCAGCCTACCCTTTTTCTTTTCTCTGCATACTACTTCCCACTTGACTAGATGATATTTCTTGTGCCCCCCTTCCCACAAAAAATATCTTTAAAGCTTTTCAATTGTTTTGGATGTCTTGCTTGGGAGCTTAAGGATGGACAGGTAATAGGTAGGCAGGTTGGACAGTGAAGCTTGAGTGAGCATTATTCTATCCCAGGGGAAGGCTAAAGATGGACAGGTAATAAGTAGATCCTTTTCCAACAAGCAAGCCTACCTTCAATTTTTTCCGATGATGGGAGCCCAACAGTTCATTCTACGAGGGTTGGAACCTAGGGGAAGACTAAAATACTTGAGGGCTAAGGCTGCTATTGCACATCTTATTATTCCTTGATATCTGTGGAGAAGATCTGGGTTCGTGTTATTTCCAGCGATACTACTTTTCTCCATATCGACTTTGAATCTAGAAATCATCTCAAAGCACCTCAAAATGTTAAGAGCCTACCCGACCACTTCTTCAGATGCATCAATTAACATGATCGTATCATTCGCAAACTGAAGGTGGGATATTGGATCCACTCGTCCAACTTCAAAACTTTTCACATAGCCAACCTCCTTTTTTTTTTTTTGGAAGGTAAGTTTTGTATTAAAGAAAGAGGAAACAGAAGAACTGTACAAGACCACCACTTGGTGGAGAGCTATCAAGCTAGGTAACACAGAAAAACAAGTGCAACCAGAGGATTACAACCAAACAAAGCTTGACATAGCAAATAAAAAGCCAAATCTGTAACCAAAAGCTATAGGTTCCAGTTGGCAGCGAGGAGTTGATCCAAACACTTTCTGTGAACAATGGTGAATCTGATCTCCCTCACAATCTGGTAGATAATCTGTTCTGGAGGAGAAGGCTGGTTCTTGAAAATTCTGCAGTTTCTCTCAATCCAAAGAAAGTAGATAGTCGCATTGAAATTTAATCTCTTGATAGAAGATAGCCAACCTCCTTTGCATTTGAAAGGAAACGGCTAAGGTCATCTCCAAGACTCCAACCAGAGTGAAACGGAAGGGTGAAAGAGGACAACCTTGGCGTAATCCCCTGGAGGAAGAGACCAACCCCTTAACACTTCCATTAAGAATAAATGTGAAGTATACGTTCCTGACACAATCTCTATTCCACCTCCTCCACCAAGTACCAAAGCCTTTTCATTCTAGGACCGAGTCTAGGAAATCCCATTCAACTCTATCGTAAGCTTTTCTATATCCAACTTACACACTAAGGTTGGCTTGCGTAGTCACTCTCTCCTCTATACATTCATTAGCCACAAGAATACTATCGAGAATCTAACGTTCCCTAATGAAAGCACTTTGATTTGGAGAAACTATCGATTCCATTACTTCCTTGATCCTCAAGGAGAGCACCTTGGCAATGATCTTATAGAGACTGGTGGTAAGACTAATGGGTCTGAGCCTATTTTCTCATTGGAGTAAGGTAAGAGCCCCGTGACAGCGGCTCAAAATGGACCAACTACTCGTGATTCATATTCTGGTGAAAAGAGCGTCTGGTCTTCTGTGGCCTTTGGGTTTAACCCGAGTGTGATTTGCGATGGGATTGATACTTCGGACTACCTGATGAAACTTGGGAGGTGTCGGGTGGGGCGTATTGAAGGCGTACTGCCGGAGGTCGACTTTGTTAGGGGCTGGGTGAATCACCATTGGAGTTCGGTTGGAGTCGTCTCTGTGAAGAAATTATCATCATCACTATTCTTATTTTCTTTCTCTTCTAAGGAGGCGGCAGACACTCTGAGGTTCAGGACCCGAAAATATGGACCGTACTCTATTTTGTTGGATTGGTGGAGTTCTCGGGCTGGGTGTGAAGCGGAGGGAGTGAAGGATGAGAGATTATGGGTGAGAGTCTATGGTGGTCCTCTCCATCTCTGGTCTGGGAAGCTGTTCAGGTCTCTTGGGGAAGTCTGTGGAGGTTATGTGCGCACGGATTTTGTGACAGAAGAGATGTCGGAAATCCAGTGGATCAGGTTACAGGTTTGATCGCCGCTCCGGAGGCAAATTTCTCAGATTCGGCTGAGAATGGGCCCTGAGTGGTTGTCTTGCCAGGTTTGGTGGGAGAGAAGCCCTTTCCGAGGTGCTAAGAGTGGTTTCCTTGCCGCCGGAACACTCGGAGTTGGAAGGTTCAGGGGGCCTAATGTTGAAGAAGATGGTTTCTATCCAATGGGTAAAGGAATGTCTAAGGAGTCTGTTCGTACCGTGGATGACAGTTTTGTCAGTGGGTTCAGGCAACCTGCCAGAATTGATAATTTGAATTTGAAGTTTAAAACAATGAAGCCGGTTAAGGATAAGGGGCCTGCGGTGTCGGTGTTGGGCCCTTCTAGGGGAAAGCCCATCCGGTCTTACGAAGAAGAGGGACCCGTGCCAGCTGGGATGGCGAGGCCTTCGGTCTCGGACCATACGAGTGGGGACCTTCTATAAGGTTCTCTCAGGGCCCTTCGAGCTATTTTGGGCCCGCCTTAGGGCCTGCGCACAAGAATCGGGCTATTGAGGAGAGTTTTAATCGAAGCCCTAATTTGAAGTGTGTTTTTGAGGATGATGTCATGGAACTTCTCAAGGAGGGGATGCAGGGCGCGAGTTCTCTGGAGATGGAGGTCGCGCAGGTGATCAACGATAGGAGCTCGAGGGTTTTGGGGTCAGGGAGGGGGGTTTTGGTGTTGGTTTTGAAGCGTCTTGGGAAGGTTCGTGGGGATTGAGAGATGGTAGCGTGGAAACGGAAGGAGTAGAGCTGGTTCCGTCCACAGTGAGTGAACCCTTTTTGTCTGCTGTCTCAGGTTGCACCAGCGGGGAGGTTTTGAATGTTTATTCTCGGAGGGGAAGAGTTAGAAGCAGACTTGAGCTCCCCGTCGTGCGTCTTGAGACTTCTGTTATTTGTCTTTCCCCTATTCGCCCTTTGTATTCTAAGGACTTTTCTCCATCTCACCCTTTATTCTTAGGGGGTGGGGAAGGCCCTGCTCCGAAGATTCAGTCTGTGGCTCTGGATAAGGTACTGGAGAGAATTCCTAATCTAGAGGTGGCTTTTTCCGATTCTCTGTGTTGGACATGGAACATGGAGGTGAGCACCGTACCTTCACATTTGGAGAGTGGGGAAGGGGAGGATGCTGTGCTATGTTCGGTGGAGCCCATCAACTTTTTACTCCTTGATGATGGTAATAACAGCAATCTTACTCCGTGCCCTTTGGACTGGGAGAGCTATTGGCACCCAGTGATGGGACTCCTATTAGCCCTTTGTTGGAATCAGAGAAGTCAATTTCGGAGTGGATTATTGATAAACTGGGTATGTTTAAGAAGTTTCTGGGTTTGTCTTGTGAAAGCTTTGAAGCTGAAACAATGAGAGACTTTTAGCTGCCATTGAGAGGAGGCACATTAGGGACCCCAAAGGTGGTAATTCTAAGCTTAAAAGGGAGGTGCACAGATTGGAGTGGAATTTTTCTGAGGATACCGGTAGACATGGGTCGAGAAGCGAGGGGAAGAGGAGGGAGAAGGGCTTGTCTAAGTTTACCAATGAATGCTAAAATCTTATCGTGGAATGTTAGGGGGTTGAACGCGCCAGAACAAAGAGAGGTTGTTAAGGTGGTGCTTGGAAGTTGGGAACCGAATATTGTTATCTTTCAAGAATCTAAGTTGGAGAGGGCAAATGCATTGGTGCTTTCTAGTTTATGGGGGGTTAAGGATGTGGAATGGGCTGTTAAACCTGTTTTAGGTACTGCTGGTGGTATCTTGATTGGGTGGAGAAAAGCCTTTGTGGTCCTGGTTGATAAGAGAATTGACGATTTCTTTATTTCTATTTTGTTCAGGGATGCCTCTTCTAACGAGGAATGAGTGATTTTGGGTGTTTATGGGCCTACAAATAAGGGGGACCTTCTGAAGGTTTGGTCAGAGTTAGAGAGGGTTAAGAATCTGTGGCCCTTCCCTTGGTGCGTAGGCGTGGACTTTCAATATTACCAGATTTTGTTCTGAGAAATTACGATGCAATCATATTTCTGGCCATATGCAGGAGTTCTCTGATTTCATTAATTCCAACGAGGTAGTGGATGTCCTTCTTCGAGGCTGTTCCTTCACATGGTCGAGTCATCAAGTGAACCCCTCTCTTTCTAAACTTGATAGGTTTTTGGTGATGCAGTGTTGGATTGATAGATTCAATCTTGTGCAGGCTTCTTCTTTGTCCCGTCCAACTTCTGATCATATTCCCATTTTTTTGGAGGGTTGGCCTCTCTGTAGACGTGGAGCCCCGTTTAGATTCGAAAATATGTGGGCAGATTACAAAGTCAGTGGTTCTCCGAGTTTCATCTTCTGCAGAAAATTTAAAGCCCTGAAGTCAGCTTTGAAGTACTGGAATAAGCAGGTTTTTGGGAAGTCCCATGTCAAGTTGAGTGAGGTGCTTAAACTGATAGAAAATTTGGACAGAAAGGAGGACTTGTGTTATGGAGCCAAGTCCTCTTTTCTGTCCAAATTTTCTAAGGATTGGGTGGATAGGGAAAATTTGAAGATGGAGTTCAAAAGATTGGCTAAGTGCAAGGAGATTTCTTGGAGACAAAAGTCTAGAGCTCTATGGCTCAAGGCTGGTAACAAGAATACTAAATTCTTTAATCAGATGGCTAATGCTAGAAACCGGGTTAATACTATTAAGAAACTTGAAGTCAATGGGGCTCTGTTAGAGGAAGAGACGAAGATTAGAGCTGAAATTGTGAACTATTACTCTAGTTTGTTTGTTGAGGAGGAATCATTTCGTCCCAAGTTGGATGGCTTACACTTTGACTCTATCTCTTCTCAAGAAAAAGATTTTCTTGAGAGGGCAGTCCAGGAGGAGGAAGTGTGGGTTGCTATTCAAGATCTTCGGGGCGATGAGGTACCGGGCCCTGACGGATTTTCTCTTGCTCTCTACAAAAAATGTTTGGTGGTGATCAAGGAGGATGTCCTTGTTGCGGTTGCTGAGCTTTTCCATGATTCTGCCTTTGTTAAGTGTGCTAATGCAACGTTTATTTCTTTGATTCTGAAAAAAGGAGGCGGCCTCAAACATCAAGGACTTCCGCCCTATTAGCTTGGTGAGCAGCTTTTGTAAAATATTGTCTAAAGTTCTTGCTAATAGGTTGAAGAGGTTCTTCCGAATATCATTTCCCACTCCCAAAGTGCTTTTGTGGGGGGGGGGGGGGGGGAGAGCATAGTGTTTAAACTCGGTATTGAATCGGGGATTGCCCTGGTCCAATACCGAGTTGGATCTCTGATCCAACTCGGATCGGCCGATCCAAACCATGGTTCGGAATTTAAAAAAAAAATCAGAAAATCAGAAAAAAATCGATATATCAAACCCCTCTTTCACACCGATGCTTTATTTTCAAAGTCTCAACAAAGAAAAGAATAAAAAATAAAAGAATAAGAAGAGAAGAGAGAACCAAATCGATATTCATGAGATTCTTCGTAATCTCTTCTGATAGGTAAGACGTAAGATGCCATGGATGCAGCGAGCCAGTGATCCTTCAATCTCTCTCTCTCAACACCTTGGATCGCACAGCAAGCCACGACACGCTGGCACAGGTAAATCTCTCTCTCTCTCTCTCTCCCTCTCCCTCTCCCTCCCTATTTCTAGAAACTTCTTCTTTAAACCCATCCCGTATCGAGCTCTAAGTTCTCTCTCTCTCTCTCAAAACTTCTTTAAACCTAATTGAGATCT
The DNA here is from genome assembly GCA_031762675.1 of Pachysandra terminalis. Classification (NCBI taxonomy): domain Eukaryota; kingdom Viridiplantae; phylum Streptophyta; class Magnoliopsida; order Buxales; family Buxaceae; genus Pachysandra; species Pachysandra terminalis. The sequence goes on from JAUPMG010011151.1 coordinate 21,848, forward strand.
GAGCTTTCTCTCCGAGTCGATGTTGTTTGAATTTTTTTGGGATCGGCCAAGGATCGCGGCTCGTCCCTGGTTGATCCCGAGTTGGACCGGACGATCTGGATCGGGATCAACCGATCCTTTACACTATGGGGGAGAGACCGATATTAGATGGGGTGTTGATCTCCAACGAATGTTTGGATTCTCGGTTTAGAGAAGGGACTTGTGGCCTGATTTGTAAGTTAGATATGGAAAAGGCGTATGATCATGTTAATTGGAACTTTTTGCTGAACATTATGTTACAAATGGGGTTTGGCGAGAAATGGAGAGGATGGATCAAGGCTTGCATTGAGTCGGTGTCTATCTCTATCCTAGTGAATTGTACGTCAACCGAGTTCTTTGGTGCTTCAAGAGGATTGAGGCAAGGAGACCCGCTTTCCCCTTTTCTTTTCGTGATAGTGGTGGAAGCGTTGAGCAGAATGATTCTTAGAGCCAAGGAAGGAAAATTGCTGAAGGGATTCAAGGTAGGTAGTGGTGACCTTGAATCTCTCATCTCCAATTCGCGGATGATACTTGCTGTTTTGTGATGCTAATGTAAATCAGTTGAGAATTTTAAGATGTATATTAGTGTGTTTTGAGGCAGTTCCAGGGCTGAAGATCAACTTGGGTAAAAGCGAGATTTTTGGGGTGGGTGAAGTTGTTAACATGGATATTTTGGCCAAGAATATCGGTTGTAAGGTGGGGAAATTGCCTACTACTTATTTAGGCATTCCTTAGGGGGGCGGGTTCAAGGCGACATCGGTTTGGAATGATGTGGTGGAAAGAATGGAAAGGGAAATATCTTTCTAAAGGGGGTAAGGTGACTCTAATTCGACATACTTTAGTTTGTTTGCTGACTTACTTGATGTCTATTTTGATCATTCCGGCATCCATGGCGGAAAGAATTGAACAGCTGCAAAGAAACTTCCTTTGGAGCGGCTTGAGAGGAAAAAAGAACTATCATTTGGCTCGTTGGGATCAGGTTTGCAGACCTAGAGAAAGGGGGAGGGATTGGAATTAGAAGATTGAGGGATTTTAATAGGGCCTTATTGGGGAAGTGGCTGTGGAGATTTGGGGAAGAAGGGGGTAGTCTTTGGAGAGAAGTGATTGGGCAAAAGTATGGTTGTCAGGGGGGGTGGGGGTGGGAGGTGGATCCTAGTAGATCCTCTTATGGAGTAAGTTTGTGGAAGGCCATAGGGTCTGTAGCTAAAGAATTTAGTGGAAGGACATATTTTTTGGTGGGATGGGGGAATCGGGTAAAATTTTGGGAAGATTCTTGATGTGGTGAGGTCCCTTTTGCTATCAAATATAATGCTCTGTATTTGTAGTGCTGAGTGGGGATTGCGTCTGTAATATTTTGCAGAAGGAAGGGAATGAAGTGGGGTGGAAACCTCAGCTTTAGACGTGCGCTTTTCGATAGGGAGGTGGAAGAAGTCGGTGAGCTCATGTCGGAATTGGACAGAATTAGGCTTGCTGATCGGCCGGACAGAAGGTGTTGGAGAGGTGGGGGGAATGGTCTGTTCACTGTGAAGACTTTCTTTGAAGCTATTTCCACAAGCTACAAAGAAGAGGTGGCTGTTAATCTGATTTGGAAAGCTCACTGCCCTTCTAAGGTATCCTTCTTCGTTTGGTTGGCGGCTCTTGACAGGATCTAAATGGTTGATCATCTCATTTGGTTGGCGGCTCTTGTTATGTGCAAAAGACAGGCTGAATCGGTTAATCATCTCCTTATTCATTGCAAGTTTGCCAGAGATCTATGGTCCTTCTTAAGTGGTCTTGACGTAATGTGGGCACAGCTGGAGGATTTGAAGAGCTTGCTTTTAGCGTGGGGGTGGAGGTGGAAAGAGACTAGATGGGACATCTTATGGAACCTTTGTCCTCGTGTTATTTGCTGGTCAGTATGGAAGGAGAGAAACTCTAGAGTGTTTCTAGGTAAGGAGGTTCAGATTGCTGAGATTAGAAAGAGAATTATGGCACCTCTTTTTCATTGGGCAAAGGTGGCACCAGAATTTTACGAAGTTGATTTTGGAGTTTTTGTAGATTGGTGGAGGGAGCTTTAGAGGCGATGCTAACATGATTGTGGATTTACCTGTGAATATCTATATTTAATCATATGATGCTTGACATGTAATCTCGTTTTCTTTTGCATTATAATATTACAACTTTACTTATCAAAAAAAAAAAAAGTTGCATTAACAACTTTGTTAATGGTTCACTATGATAGAATTCCTTGAGGACTTCCAACAAATTGTTTTTGATGGTCTCCAAATTATCTTGAAAAAAAAGCTATGGTAAAACCATCTGGGCCTGGAGCCTTGTCCCTTGCCATTTGCCGTACAACCACTTTGATATCTTCTTCCACAAATTCCCTCTCCAATTTAGCCACCTTTGATTCATCTAATTTCAGCCCGTCAACCTCTCTCGAGGTAAAGGTAAGGTCCTGCTCAGATTTGTACAACTCAGAGTAAATGGAGGACAAAGCACTAGTCAAGCTCTCATAATCAACAATACATTCTCCATAGACCGTCAAACACAAAATCAGATTTTTCCTAGCTCATCCATTTGTTATGGAAAATTTTTGTGTTCTCATCTCCCTCCGTAAAGCTATAGACTTCTGCCTCTATGATATATCCCCTTTCTTAAGAAGATCGTGCAAGTACCTTTTGAGGCCTCTACAACTAACCCAGCCCCTCTTTAATAAAGAAATTTGCCTAAAAGAGTTTACATTCCATGATTTGATTTTTCATTTGATAAAAATCGAGGGATTTCATAAATTTAAAACCAGCTCAACCCAATGTTGCACTATTGTTGTCAGCCTACCAAAGCCCCACTAATTCCTTAAAATCTGGTTCAGACAATCACATGTTCTCAAATCTGAATGGCCTAGGGCCTGTAGGACGGCTCTATGTGGATATCATAATGGGACAGTGGTCCGATACCGGCCTTGAGAGAGCGGATTGGGACAGGAATATGTAAGGCCGTCCCAATCCGATGAGGCTAGGAAACTGTCCAAAAGACAACACACCGGAGCATCTTGGATGTTGGACCACGTGAACCTTGCCCCATGGATTGGATAATCTGTGAGCTCAAGTTTGTTATGAGCTCAGAAAATGGCCTCATGCTTCTAGTATTACACCCGTCCCCCACTTTTCTCATGGGTATATCTCACAATGTTAAATTCTCCAGTTAAGCACTATGGTCCTGCCAATACAGATCTGATAGATCTAATCTCCTCCCGAAATACTACATCTCGATATCTGGCTTTGCTAGGACCGTAAATCCCGGAGAGCATCCAAACAAAAAAAAAAGGGTTGGGAGCGTTTTTTTCTCTTTTTCTTTATTAAATTTTTCATCACCATTTTCCTTATTTTATTTCTTGTTGTAAATTCAATATTCTCACTGAATTATTCAAGTAGATAATCAGGGTTTCTTTTATTCAGGTACAATACAGTTATGGAGAGCTGGCAGTTTGTATTCGATTGGAGGGAAGGGGTGGCATTCCAGGTGCGGGACGTGCGGGTCCGGGTGGTGACAGGCATGGCTTGGGTTACCATGAAAACCCATATCGATATGGATGGACCATTCCATGAAACTAATGTTTATGAATTCCATAATGGGAGGTGGTACATGGTTCACCATCACAGCTCGTTGATGCTTATTGATGCAGAGATGCAGCACCAAAATGCAGATGGGTAAAAGAAATCGAAGAGATACTAATAATGAAGAAAATATAGGGTTAGTTGTTATTCAGGAGTCTTTCAAGGAAGTTCTTTCATTCAGATTATAGTATCTTTTTTCCTAATGTTCTCAACCTCAGTTTTGGGTTTTTCTTTACATTTTTTCTTTAATGGTCATAGTTATACATGTCATTTTACCTTGTCTCATCGTATTTCTTTGGTAAATCTGTGATTAGAAGATAAACTGTCCGTGGCGGCAGCAGCAGCTTTGAAGATTTTGAAGTTTGAAGGTTCAAGGATGGATGTACAGGAAGTTGAAACGGATGGTCTAAACTAATTTTTTCATCTTTTTTTTGTTTTTTGTTTTTTTTGTTTTTTTTTTTTGGGACGTGGAACTCCCAACCCCACTTGGTGGGACAGGGTAAGCCTTGGACACATGACCCCCCACCCACAAGGACTAAATATCAAATGAGCCTGGAGACTTAAACATGGGACCTCCGGTTCCTGAGCCGGAGAGCCTGTTAGTTGAGCTAATTTTTTCATCTTCCAACATGATAAAGAACATGATGGCAACTCTTCTCCCAAATCCAAGTAGTACTCGTTTGGGATGATGGTAAAGACGTGGGTATTATCCCCGGGTCCTGAGATTGATTCTTCAGAGTTCGTCGTAATTAAAAGATGTGCATGAAGGTTTACTCCTCGATTGAATCAATAAAATAAATTGTGTACATCCTTTATAACGGGGTGACGTGAGGATTTGTAATCGATATTGAGTAACGCTTTATGCTCTAACTGATATTCCAGCATTTTCGCTCAAGACGAAATGCTCCTCCCTTCTCGGGAAGCAGAGCAATAGATAGAAGCAAATCGCTCGAGTAGCCTGCAAACGAGATTATAAAACCCAGCGTTTTTTATTATAAAGCCCAGCGTTTTCGATCACTTCTAAATGATGGGAACAGAAACAGAACGTAAAATCGAGCATACGCTTATGGAGATTTTAAAAACTGCAGACATAGACGAAATGACCGAGTTCAAGGTCCGAGACATGGCTGCCAAGAAGCTCGGAATCGATCTCTCTGGTTCCGAGCACAAGCGCTTCGTCAGGCGCGTTGTCGAGACCTTCCTCCTCTCAAAGGGAGAAGAGGAAGCAGAAACCCAAGAGGTTGAAGAAGAAAGGACAAACCCGACCATCTCTGCCAAGGAATTGGACGCTGATGGCGATCTCATCATTTGCAGGGTGAGTTCCTGCATTTCTCCTTTCAGGAGGGAAAACTAATTGTGAATGTAGATTGTAAACCCCAGTTAATTCTCGTGTGTTGTTCGTTACAGCTTTCGAACGAGAGAAGAGTAACGATTCAAGATTTCAGAGGTAGAACTTTGGTCTCCATGAGACAGTATTACGAAAGAGATGGAAAGCAATTTCCTTCCTCCAAAGGTAATCGATCGTATGGTAGCTTTGTATGATAGAATTTTTTTTTTCCTCTTAATTATTATTATTATTATTATTACTATTATCTGCTACTCTGTATTCTTGGATTGTCATGTAAATGTGTTCTTGTAATCTACTTTTGCTCCATCTGGTTCTATTGATTTGATGTGTTTATCGAGTTGCCTTCCGTCCTGTTTAGAAAGATTTCTTATATTAGTTTGTTCAGGTTCTTGGATTCGACATTGCCCCCTTGGTAAACTCAAGGCAAGTTCTGCCCTAACGTTAACCCTTACTGAATCCACTGCCCAAATCAACTCATGGGGTCTCATAAGGATTTTCAGAGATCTTGTGAGGGAAGTGATAAGGATAGTCCCTGTTCAAGCTGTTTATTTGTTTTCAAGGGCCAAATCATAGCTCCATCTGTGATGAAATCTGAGATTGCTGGTCTTTGGATCATGTCTTTGCTTTAGACTAAAATTATTTTGGACCAAATGCTCATAACTATATTACACAAGTTGCAATGTTTCTAGACCACTAAAATCTGAGTTGCAAATGCCTTCTTACTTGCTAAAGCATTTGATCTGTTCAGCAGTTATGTGCACACACACTTGATGATTATGTTCATTTGTAGGGTTATTATTTCAATCTTGATGCTTGTGTTCTTTTCTCTAATTCTGGTTTCAGTGTAGTATATGTTAGTTTTCTTTGTTTTTTTTAATAATTGATGAATTGTATAAAAAGGAGAAAAGAAGTTACAAACTCCATAGCTTAAGAAGAATCCTTAAGCTATGGCAAAAACAGAAAAAAACATTCAACAAAAGAGCCTCAAAACAGAAACTCTACACCCGTCCACCACCTCGAAGAGAAACTACACAATCAAACTAAAGGTCTGGAATCCCCTCGAACATATCGCTTCTCTCTCTCCCCCCTCCTAGCTAGGGACTCCGCCACCTGATTCGCCTCTCTCAACATGGTTGAGAATGAGATATTTCATCCCCTACATAGAGACCAAGCCAAATGAACAAGATGGGTAGACCTCCACTCACACCTTTACCCTTACTGAATCCACAGCCCAAATCAACTCATGGGGTCTCATAAGGATTTTCAGAGATCTTGTGAGGGAAGTGATAAGGATAGCCCCTGTTCAAGCTGTTTATTTGTTTTCATGGGCCAAATCATAGCTCCATCTGTGATGAAATCTGAGATTGCTGGTCTTTGGATCATGTCTTTGCTTTAGACCAAAATTATTGTGGACCAAATGCTCATAACTATACTACATAAGATGCAGTGTTTCTAGACCACTAAAATCCGAGTTGCAAATGTATTCTCACTCGCTAAAGCATTTGATCTGTTCAGCAGTTATGTGCACACACTTGATGATTATGTTCATTTGTAGGGTTATTATTTCAAGCTTGAGGCTTGTGTTCTTTTCTCCAATTCTGGTTTCAGTGTAGTATATGTTAGTTTTTTTTTTTTTTTTTGATAATTGTATAAAAAGGAGAAAAGAAGTTACAACTCCATAGCTTAAGAAGAACCCTTAAGCTATGGCAAAAACGGAAAAAACATTCAACAAAAGAGCCCCAAAACAGAAACTCCACACCCGTCCACTACCTCGAAGAGAAACTACACAATCAAACTAAAGGGTCTGGAATTCCCTTGAACATATCGCTTCTCTCTCTCCTCCTCCTAGCTAGGAACTCCGCCACCTGATTCGCTCCCCTCGACACGGTTTGGAATGGGATATTCCATCCCCTACACAGAGACCAAGCCAAATGAACAAGATGGGTAAACCTCCACTCATACAGCTCCTACCTCAACATCCAAACCATAATAGAGGAGAACGAACCCTCCAAAATCAGAACATGGTGACCCTGTGCACATGCATATCTCAACCCGGCCACGAGAGCCAGCAAACCAGCTCTCTCCACCCCTCCCTCTCCTCCGGGACCAAAGTAAGCAAATAAGGTGTCACCCCCACTGTCGCGGAAGATACCACCAACACTCAAAAGACCTGTATGAACCAAAGAAAGGCCACAAAAGTTGAGCTTAACCCATCCAGGATCTGGGGGAGACCAAACCGAGACCAAGGAAGGAGTACAAAAACTACTCACAGAAATCAAGAACCACTCCCTCAAAATGTCCGCAGCAGACAGCCCAACAAGCTGGCTCCTCCCAGACGCCCACGAGGACACAGACGCCATGATCTCCTCAATCACACATGAAGTTGTAGAAGAAATATCCTGAAAAATCCTTAGGTTACGCTCTTGCCAAATGTGCCAGAACACCGCCTGAAAGACCAGCCTATACAAAATGTGACCCCTCTCGGCAAGGCTTGGAAAACACCACTGATCCAACAACTGGCAAATACCACTTATCATCACCCATGAACGCTCGATAATCTTCACAAAAGAACTCCAGATCTCAGTAGCCACAGGACAATGTAAAAACAGATAATCAACGGATTCCTCCTCCCCTCTGCATAAAAAACACATCTGTGGAGAAAGGGCCATGTACCTCCTCCTTCTTTGAAGCATGTTCGCGGTGCTGATACGGTATAACAGTGCAGGCTAGAGGTGGCAATGGGTCGGGTTGTAATCGGGTTGATGCTT
>JAUPMG010011162.1:0-15643 GCA_031762675.1 Pachysandra terminalis
TCAATTTTTCTCACTTCATCTCCAGAAGAATATGATATTTGCTTATTCTGGCTTATCTTTCTGTAGCTTTCGACTGTCCAGTTGCCACATCTAAAAATTTCTGTATTGTCTTGGCCTTATATGTTTGGTCAAACTTTTATGCCGACTTGTGATAGATATTTTCTTCTAGATCATGAGAGGGATATTAGAATACTATTATCAATATATAAAGGATGTATAGAACCCACTTCCTTTGGAAAGTTGTACAGAGCTCCCACTCATTTTTTTTTGATCGATAACACATTGTATATATATATATATATGATAAAAAGAGAATATTGCAGGAAAGAAACAAAGCAAAAAGTGAAATTTTACAACCAGGGGCCAAAACCCAAAGGCCAAAACAAAACTCCAAAATCTACAAGTAAGCCACGGTGGTCCAACATCTCAGACGATCATTCCATGCTACTCCTTAGTGAAGATAGAATCGTAAGTAGTCTCAACACCGTTACTGTTGCCTTCCATGATCCTTCTATTTCTCTCCCACCAAATCCCCCAAAGGACGGCAAAGTAGACAGTTCTGTACATAATCTGGCCTTTCTTACCCAACATGGGAAAATCCCATTGGAACAACATGTCTCTTTCCGTATTCGGGTTAATCCAATCAATACCACTGAATGAAAAGAAAAATTTCCAAACCTGATCAGCAAAAATACATCCCAAAAATAAATGGTCCATTGATTCCCTTGAAGTCAAACACAAAGGACAAACTTGAGGAGACAAGACCATGAAGGGCCTCCTTCTTTGAAGAGTATCAGCTGTGTTAATACGATGTAGGAGAGCAGTTCAAACGGAAGCTTTTACTTTGTGGGGGGGGGGGGGGACTCATCAAACATCAAGGATTGTCTAAAGGATTTAGAAGAAAAAACCCCACTATGCCCAAGACTCCAAACCCTAGAGTCGAGAGAACTGTCAACTATGACTACAGTCTTGAGAAGCTCAAACAGACATGCCAATTCAACTAATTCAACTGGTCTAGGGTCCCTTTTAAAGGAGAGGTTCTTGGAAAGCCTAGAAATAGACCAACTGAGAATCTTAGAAACAAAGAAGTCCTTACGGGTACAAATAGAGAATGTTCTTGGAAAACGAGAGACGAGAGGAGTCTCCCCACCACAAATCAGAACGAAAGCGGACAGAGTTGCTAGACCTGATGGAGAATCTCACGAACTTACAAAGATATGAAAAATATCAGAAATAGCCTTCCAAGGACTGGCTGGTTTGATATTAGCCATCTGGTTAATATCCCATCCATTCTCATGAAGACTATATTTGCTAGCAATAATGGATCACCACAGGTTCTCACGATCCACTCTGAATCTCCAAAGCCACTTACCAATAAAGCCCTGTTTGAATGTTACCTAGATTAAGCCCCCCTCTCTCTGTTAAGGCACACCTCCTTCCAATTCACTAGATGGTCTTTTTTCTTATCTTCCCCCTCCCAAAGAAAATCCCTCTGAAGCTTCTCAATCCTATTGCTGACCGAGATTGGCATCTTGAAGATAGACATAAAATATGAAGGGAGTTTACCAAGAGATGACTGGATCAGGGTAATTCTACCACCGAAAGACAAGTAGTTCCTCTTCAACGATGCCAATCTCTTTTCCATTTTTTCAATAACCAGGTTCTAAAATTGAGTACCCCTATGATTCCCATTCACGACAACCCTCAAATAATTCAAAGGCCACTCCCCTCTACGATAACCCATGAGACTAGTACACTCCTGACTAAAACTCTTATCCACGTTTAGGCCTAACAAACTGCTTTTTTTTTTTTTTTTTTTGTTTTTTCATATTCACGTTAAGCTCGGAAAGCATCTCAAAACATCTAAGAATACATTTGGACCAGAACAAATTGTCCCTAGGCGCTTCCAAGAAAATAAGGGTATCATCAGCAAACTGTAAGTGAGACACCTCAATCTTGCCCTTATCAATCTTAAAAGCATGAATCAAATCCATCTCACCCGCTCTAGAGAAAAGACAACTCAATACATCACTAACCAAGGTGAAGAGGAAAGGGGACAAAGGGTCCCCTTGACTTAAGCCCTTAGAAGAGGGGATAAGACTAGAAGTATCCCCATTAAGGCAGAAGGGGAACTAAACATTATTGACACACCCTCTAACTCATCTACTCCATTTATTAGAGAAACCTTTCCACCTAAGGACAGACTCCAAGAAACCCCACTCCACTCTATCATAGGCTTTTTCCAGGTCATCTTTTAAGACCAGACTAGGTTTCTTGATTCTGATTTTCTCCTCAACACACTCATTAGCCACATGGATACTATCCAGAGTTTGCCTATCTTGAATAAAAGCACTTTGATTCATAGCCACAACTTGACCTATAACCAATTAGCTAACACCTTAGCTTTAATTTTATACACTCTAGTTACCAGACTAATAGGTCTAAAATCTTTGATCTTCACAACACCTTTAATTTCAGGGATCAACACTAAGAAGGTAGCATTGGTGGCTTTGTTAATGACCCCACTCAAATGAAACTCCTTAAAAACTTCCATCAAACTTCCTTAATGATCTCCCAACAATCTTGGTAGAAAGTCATAGAAAACCCGTCTGGCCTAGGTGCCTTGTTCCTATCCAATTCCCAAATGGCTTTTTTAATTTCCTCCCCAAAATCTTTATCCAGTAATTCCAAGGCATTATCAACCATCTTGAATCCATCCAAATTTCCCAAACCGAAATTGTATTTCTGCTCAGAATTTGAAATCTCCTCAATATCTTTGAAATCCTCAATGACCTTTCGCTCTCTTTCCAACATAGCAATACAATTTTTCTTTTTCTTGAAATTGGCCATATTGTGAAAAATTTTGGTATTTCCATCTCCAACCTTTAACCATAACATTTTGGATTACTGCTTCCAACACACATCATCCTTCAAAATGTCCTTTAGCTCCTTCCATTCTCTCCTACTTTCTCTTTCAACACCATCAATGATTCTACACTCTTCTATCCTATCAATGATCGGGATTTCATGTAAAGCTCTCTTCTTTCTTTCCAGGATCCATCCAAAAACCTCCTTATTCCACACCTTTAATTTTTCCTTCATTCCCTTAAGAGATCTTAAGAACTTGAAACCTTCCCACCCACTGTCAGTAGCCTTGGACTCCCACCACACCTTAACTTGTTCCATAAATTTAGGGTGGAGACGCCACATATTCTCAAATCTGAAAGGAGGAGGTCCCCCTCTACCCACCAGCTCCTTATTGATCAAAATTGGGAAGTGGTTAGAAGTTGGTCTAGGAATTTGTTTTGGGTGATATGGGGGAAATGCTCATCCCAAGAAGGAGAAGCCAAGAGCCTATTCAACCTGCAACTAATTGTGTTTTCTTGCAAATTGGACCAAGTAAATCTCCCACCTAAGAGAGGATAATCCCTCAACTCACATTCGAGAATAAAGTCAGCAAAACCTCTCATACTTTTAGTGATACGACTCCCATTAGAATTTTCATGAGACAGCCTGATCACAGTAAAATTTTCCACCAGGCATCAGGGATCAACCCCATGACTACGAATCCCTTTAAATTCTTCCCAGAAAAGAGGTCTCTCCTTGGACTTATTGGCGCAGTAAACCCCAACAAGAACCCATTCAAAACTATCACAAACACTACGGAATTTAATGGACAAGGAAAACCTCCCTCTCCAAACATCCATCTTGTTAACACCATAGTGTAAAGGATCGTCCGATCCCGGTCTGGATTGGACGATCCAACTCGGGATCGGATTGGGGCGATCTCCGAGTTGAAACCGATCCCAAAAAAACCCCAAAATACTTGACTCGGTCTGAACCCGAAACAGATCGGGCGATTCGTCTCGGAATCGGTGAGTCAGACCGGACGATCTAAACTGGATCGTCCGGTCCACCCACATCTTTATAAAAAAAAAAAAAAAAAAAAAGAGGAAGAAAACTCCAGATTCTTCTATTGAAGTCTGAAGATTGACGAGAGAGAGAGAGAGAGAGAGAGAGAGAGAGAGAGAGAGAGAGAGAGAGAGAGAGAGAGCCGCCGGTGCCTGAGAGAGACTGCCGCCGATTTTATTTCTTCTTCCTTTTGTTTCTTCTTCTTGAACTGGAAATTTTACAGCTTCCTTGCCAAGAGCAGACCACCAAAAGTCACAGCTGGGTTGATATGACCACCTGCCCCAAACCAATCAAACAAGAAGCTTCAGAACCAGAATTGAAAAATCAGATGAAAAACAAGAAATTTGGAAGGAACAAGACTAGTACAAAGATTAGGTACCTGAGATACTAGCAGTGTAGCAAACTAGGGCAAATATCATACCACCAAAAGCCCAAGCAATCCCTTGAATACCCACTGTAGTACACTTGCTTGGGGATCTAACCACACCCATTACAGTCAAGACGGTGATGTAAAGAAACAGGAAGGTGGCTACGAACTCTGCAATTCCTGCTCTCCAAAAGGACCATGAGCTCAACTCACCAGGTTCAAACAATGGAGCTGGTGGTGGTTCCTTGTAGTCCTTGTCTGTTGTCTGTGCTGATGCTCCTATTGGCTGCCTCTTCCTTCCTTCTCCTTCTCCTTCTCCTTCGTCTCATTTTCTTTATACAAAGAAAGAAAACCTAAGTTCAAATAGAACATTAAATCGGTCAAAGGGCATTAAGGGGATTTTCTTTCTGATTTTTTTTTTTAAATAACGAGACAGTGTTTGGATCGGCCGATCCAGAATTGGATCGCCGATCCAACTCGGTATCGGACCGGGACGATCCCCGATCCGATACCGAGTTTAAACACTATGACCAAGGCTCACCACCTCAAGATGGTCAATTCATCAAAAGGTTTGCCCCCTTTAAAAGGACATGGTTATGGGTTTGTCCCCCTTAAAAGACTTGGTCACAGGTTTGTTGAAACCATATGCATTATTTCAAACTCATATTAGTTCCAAAGGAAGGGACTTCGAGGGATTTACCACATAGGAACAATGGCTTTCGAGCTCTGTTTTCCTATTTGATCACATTATTCTATCCTCGTTCGAGGACCTAAGGGTTTTCATTTCAGCATTATTGATGAGGACACCTAGTTTGATTTCTTAGTCTTTCTCTCGAGGACATCGATGAAAAACCCCCTTTCGAGAATTAAGGCCATGAAACCAAGTTTGTTCGCGAGGTCTTGAATCTAAGATCTCTCTGTTTGGACTCTTGACTATACTTGGTCTCTCGATTAAATGTTATGCTTATTGCATTTATAGTTATTGCATTTCCTCGATTGAAAATGTTTACTTTAACTTCAGTCAGGGTTCCCTCGCATAAGGAGATTTCGACTTGCACAATGACAAATGTCCTGATGGTTAGTTCATATATCAGTTCTTTTGTTTCCCTAACAGAAGCTTATTTTAGGCACTTCATCAGGCATGAGGCTAATGATAATCCTGTGATTTAAGTAGGTGCACGTGCTTGATATGCTTGTGACCAGTTTTACATGATTATTAGCCCAAAATATCATATGGGCCATCGGTTTAATGGGTCATTTGACTCGGCCTGACCCCTACATGTATCACATGTATGGTGGTAACTCACCTTCCATGTGTCACTTGATGGTATAAAGGTGACACATGTTGATTTCTCCTCACTTCCTTAAAGAGCAAGTTGCCTTGAAGGACAAGTTATCTTAAGAGTTAAGAAAACACAAAGTCTATACAAAGACAAATTGCTCAGAATGACAGAACAGAAGGAACAGAGTGACACACATAGAGGACAAAGAAAAGTATGTTTTCTTTATGTTTGAAAGATCACATATATCTAAAGGAAACCTCGTTTTCATTCCCTTTCTCTCTTTCTTCTTTCTTCATTCCCAAATGTCAGGGTTATTTATTTGTATTCCTTATGTTTCTGAATAGTAAAAAATAAAATCTGTCTGTGATTCGTTATCTGTGGACGTAGGCATATTGCCAAACCACGGAGAAAACTTGTGTTTCATATTTTTCTCTCCCTCCTTCATTCTATGTGTTTGTCGATGATTGGTGTAGCGTTGTTCGTACGATTGCACGACGGTTTAGGCAGGCAGTTGGGACGTCCCAGTGCCCACAAGACCTTATCCAATATTGAGCATGCAGGAATAGCTGAAGCATCATGAGACAAAATCAACATTGTCACATGCTTATGGCATTTTTTCCATTTAAGCAGCTCAAAGCAGGTCAAGTAGCTCAATTTTTGCATCGCCAGAGCGTCCCAATCACCTTTTTAAACCGTCGCGTAGCTGTATGGATAATGCTACACCAATCGTCGACAAACACATAGAATGAAGAGGGAGAGACAAATAGGGAACAAAAGTTTTTATGTGGTTTGATAGTATGGCTATATCCACGAATATCACCTCGTGGGTGGATTTTCCATTATTAAGGACTAGAAATAAATAACCCCGACCTTGATTATTCCGGGATGGAGGGGAAAAAGAGAAGGAGAAAGAGGTTTCCCTTGGATACATGTGAACTTTCAAACATAATGAAAACATACTCCTCTATTTGTTGTGTTATTTTGTGCTTCTGAACTTGATTTGTCTTTTTATAGATTTTGTCTTTTTTTTTAATACTTAAGATAACTTGTCCTTCAAGACAACTTGCATTTTAAGGAAGTTTTAGGAGAAATCAATATGTGTCACCTTTATACCATCAAGTGACACATGGAAGGTGAGTCACCACTATACATGTGATACATGTAGGTGAGTAATGTATGTTAAGTAATTGGCTGAGTAAAATGCCTCATTAAACCGATGGTCCATATGATATTTTGGGCCAATAAGCTTGTAAAGCTGGTCACAAGCATGTGGCACCTACTTAAATTGCAAGATCATCGTTAGCCCCCTACTTGACGAAGTGCTTGAAATAAACTTCTGTCAGCCAAACATGAGAACTGGCATATGAACTAACCATCAGGACATTTGTCATTGTGCAATCCAAAATCTCCTTATGCGAGGGAATTTTTTTTGAAGTTAAAGTCAACATCTTCAATCGAGGAAATGCAGTAAGTGTAACTCTCAAACGAGAGACTAGTATAGTCACATGTCTGATTGTCACACCTCAGATCCAAGGTACACTAGGTATCTTGGATGTCTCTCATCCCTCGAAGGGATGGAACACCTTTAGCGATCCGCCACGCTGTTTCCAAATCAAGTGTTGTAGCTTGAGGGGCACTCATCTAATTCATATGAACTCTAGCCTCAGCTACCCTATAATTGGCTCTTCTTCATCAGACCTGATCCGAAAGACGAAGCGAATGTTGCTCACCTGACTTGGAAACAGCACAGCGGATCCGTAGATTTTGGATAGTGCTTTAATAGCAAGTGAGGAAGAGGCAATTATAGTGTATACAAACCAATCTGCCTTTATTGCGGGTCCTTAGATTTTGGATAGTGCTTTAATAGCAAGTGAAGTGGTGAAGGAAAGAGCTAGAAGTGGTTTGCAAGGGTTTATGTGCAAACTAGATTGGGAAAAAGCTTATGATAGGGTGGAGTGGGGGTTTGTTGAATCGGTATTGAAATGGAAGGGTTTTGGTCATAGATGAAGGAAATGGATTGGAGGGTATATTACAAAGGCGTCCTTTTCTTTGCTGGATAATGGGAGTGTACAGCGATAGAAAATAAAGTTCTTACGTTGGATGATTTGAAGAGAAGGGATTGGTCGTTGGCTTCAAGATGCTGTTTTTGCGAAAAAGATGAGGAATCCTCTGCCCACTTATTCCTACATTGTGAGTACGCTAGAGGTATTTGGTGTATACTCCTTCGCAGATTTCAATTGAATTGGGTGATGCAACTAGGGCTGAAGGAGGTTTATGGTAGTTGGGGGTGGAAGAGGAAGGAGAGGGGAAGGAGCAGTATAATATTATGGAACTTATGTCCCGCGGTTATAACCTGGTCAATTTGGTGTGAGAGAAATGGTAGAATCTTTGAAGACAAGGTAACAGAGTTTCAGAAGCTGGTGGACAGGTCCCTATCAGTCTTATTTCTTTGGATATTTCGTTTGAGGAGTTTGATCGGGGTTGGGGTTTATTTTGGGATTAGAGAGATGAATTATTAATTTTTGAGCTGGGAGGGTTTTACTGTTTTTTAGTTTATTTGTTTTGCTGTAAAGGAATGTAAATTTCTGTACAGATTCATCACTTTGACTAATTAATACAAAGAGTTACCATTACTGATAAAAAAAATTATAGTTTGAAGGAACATGTTAATTAATTACAATATATCATAATAAAGAAGTCTGAATAGAACTAATTAAATAACAAAGTGAAAGAAACAAAAAAGACAAGAAATTGAAAGTAGGGGAAAGAATGTAAGAAGTTGTACTTATAAAAAAAAGAGGATAAAAAGGTAACAAAGTCAATAATAGGCTATGGAGGTGGTCTGTTAGATGCTGGGATTAAAAGAAGTTTGTTTACTGAGGTTGAAAACTTTTTAAGTATCAGTTGTGATTTTTTTTTTTTTTTGTGTAATTCCCTCCTTAAATTTTAATTTTTATGTGTTTTATCATGTTTGAGCTTATTGCATCTGACTTCAAAAATCAGATTTGAAATGCAATATAACTATTTGTTTCCAAGAATTGGAAGTTAATATTTAGCTCTCAGATTCACTTTGAATTACACGGTTCTTAGAAAATTTTCATTGAGATTCATGATATATATTTAACCTCTCTACACACTAAAGCATGGCTAGTTCCCACCACATTATCTTTCAACTCAGAACCCCCGAACCAAAGAAGAGTCCTCCAAAACCTAGATATTAACTCTCCACCTCATTATGTTTCACTTCAGAACTCCTGTACCTCATCCCACATGAGATATGGTCAACGCTACTTCACCTAAATTATGTGATGCACTTCTCCCAGTTCATATGCTTCACTTTTGTTCAGGTTTATTTGTAATCCTCTGCAATCCAGAGACACCCTTGGGACAATTCAAGAGACACCTTTGGGATTAAAATTTTATCTGCTCATGACTTTTGAGTTGTTGAAGATTGACATTGGAGCCCCGTTTAGCCCCCCTGCAATCCATTTGATTACCCTTATAGCACCCTTTGAAACATCCCATAAGAAGATTCTACCACAATATGAGAAATGAAGATGCATCCCCTGGCCTCGGCCCCTAGAACTTGTAAAAATGATGCTGAAGAAAGAAGCGTAAACCAAACTTATCCACTTCTTTCCAGAACCATACACCCCAATAAGTCGAATTGGGGGGAAAGCTCGATGATGCCGGTGCCTTCGTCTAGAACAAAAGGTCCTTCTGATACCAAAACGTTCTGCACTTGTGTGTTTTATAATGATGGCTAGAACACAAATTGGATTAGTTGGAAAAGGAGGGGCATTAGGGAGAATATAACCTGCAACCTGACTTGCTGGAAGAGTATGTCACCGAGAGTCATGGCGGACTACAATGATGTCTCACGGGTTCAGCTGCCCACACATGAGCTTTAGAGTTGCGAGCTTGTAGCTGCCTTTAACGGGAGCTGCATCCGTTACATTCACTTAAAAAACCCGCATGCTTAGCACACGGCGACAATCCCACGGCGCAGTAGGGATGGTGGACTCTTTCGCAGTAGAGGAAATGCACTCCCTTTAGCGACATTGGGGAAGATGTAAGTTCTAACTTGGTGATCAATCATCAATAAAACATTTATGACAAGAGTATTTTATTTTTGCTTAGCAGTCTCTTAGTACGCACATTAAGATAGGTTTTTTTATTCCATCACCTTAAGGTAAGAATCAAAGCCCTGACCTCACAGTCAAATCTCGATTACCTAATGGTCACACCTATCAGTGTCAATTGTATATCCGCTTTCTTCAGGAATTTTTTCCTAGTTGTTCAATTGTGGTGTCCATAGGCTGAGCTTATTTTGATTTCATTCACACATTTCTGCAGGTATAGATTGGCATATTCTTTGAACTACAGCAGCATATTGGATCCTTTAATTGAGAACAATTACCAGTTATTTATAATAGAGAGGCTTATCATGATGGGAGCAAAAACGTTCATTAGAACGTTCAAAGAAGATGATACAGATCTCAGTCTAACAGATGATCCAAAGAAGAACACAAAGAAGTGGCAAATACCTGTTTATACCATTGACGAAGAAAGCTGAGCTGGCCTCCCAAACAATTTTCCAAACTCTTTCATTGTATACCCTGCTCTCTTCTTTCTTATTCTTATGGTTTTGTTGTCTTCGGCTACAGAACAGAAGCAGCCTCACAACAGTACCGATCAGATTTGAGAGCACCAGGACTGATCAAAGATAATATGTGAAGGAAAATGTGAGTCAACAGTTCTATTTTCGTTGTAAAATGCAACTCTTATTACAATCTGAGTTATAAACTTTCTCATAGAAATGATGTCCGTTTCTGAAATTTCTCGGTTTATATTTCGCAAAGGCAAATGCTTGGGGCAAGTCATTAGGTTCTTCAAGGTGTGATTTGTGATGGGTAAGCCTTTGGACAGTGTGTTTACCAAGAGTTTGAACGTCACTCTGGTTTGATTGTTAAACCAGTAAAACTGGTGAGATCCAATAAAATCTGGACGAGAACTGGATTGAACTGAACAGTTTAGGGATTTTGTTATTATTATTTTATATATATTTTTGTGTTTGTGATGTCTCCCTATTGTCACAGCTTGAGCAACCAACAAGTTTTTAAATGTCGCTATTTTTCATTCTGTGATATGACAAAATATTAGCGATATGTCCAACTTTTGTCGAAAATTTAGGTGAAATATTGGCAAAATTTTGCCAGCTCCCTGACGAAATCGAAATTTAAAACCTTGGCAACTGATTGAACCAAACTGGCTTCTTCACTTGTTTGATGTGCGATCTGGTTTGAAAACGTTGCCTCAGTTAGATGATCTACGAAGAGAGTCTGCTATTAGGTAGATGGTCTAGATTAACCACATCATTGATCAGGTGGCAAACAAAACCCATGTCTTGAGATGTATTACGTCTCTATTTTTTTTTTTTTAAATTCATCGATTTGCTATAGAAATTAATGTAGAACTGTTGACAGGTCATGACTGTGTGCGAAGGCAGCAAGTTCAGAATAGTTTTAATTCATTTTCGAGCCTAGTTTTGGAGTATGATATGTAATTTTGAATGTAGTATTTATGTCTAGGTTAGTCATTAGATGAATATATCCCCATTAAACAGAAAGTGCAGCAAATGAGGAATCTAGGAATTAAATCAATTTAAAATACCTACGAATTTCATTTAGCTCTGGATTTTCGATATGGTATAGCTTTAATTGCTTATAAGGGAGTTTATAATGATTTTTATATATTTTTAAAAATCATTTTAATTTAAATTTTGTTCAGTTCTATCTGCCTTTGTACAAAAATTTGTAACAAAAAATTTCAAGAACATAAAATATACAAATAAATTAGAAATTTCCAATTCTTTTTTTTTTTTTTTTTTTTAATTTTTTTATTATCTTTTGAAATGTTTAGTGCTTGACTAGTGTCTCTAAAGTGTTTTCATACTTACTTTTCCACTTCCTTAAGATAGCTTTCTTACCCTATGTTCTCTGGATTAGATCATTGTTTGAATCATTCTAACTTCATTTTAGATTATTTCATATTCATTTGAGTACATTTTGTGACTATTCTAATCCAAACTCATCAAATGATGGCAATTCCTTATTCACCATTGATCTTTATGGTCAATTTGAGATCCATGATCTCACAATAGAAGAGATGGTAGATGGTAGAGTGAAGGAAGCAATCTCTTTTTGTAAGAAGGGACCTGTCAAAGAGAAAACACAGTTAATGTTAAATTGTGGATTTTGATGGAGCAAACGATCCTTTTTATTTTTTGGGTAGAATCAACGATTTTGTTGGATTTACTAGATGGGTTGATCCGATTAGACCATTTGGGTGGGTCAACTTGGATCTCCACATTGTGAGATTCCCTCCTAATATTTAGGGGGTTGAGTCAAAGTAGCCCTCCTTTAGGGGGATAGGGGTTGGGGATAGGGGTTGAGTCTAAGTAGGAGTAGAGTTGAGTCTTCTATATTTAGAAGACTCTTCCTAACTCCCCACTTGGTTCATACTTTAGGTCCAGTCTCTCTCTCTCTCTCTCTCTCTCTCTCTCTCTCTCTCTCTCTCTCTCTTCATCTCTTCTTCCTCTTTGAGATCTGGTTGCTTTCGGATTCCATACAACAGTCATGGTTGTTTGTGTGGGTATTACTGTCTGTGGTTCTAGTAATCACACATACCGACGTAGGACAACATCTGGAGATCTTCCGCTGTAAATCATGGTTCGTGTGTATAGAGATACATGATCTGGTTCGTTTAAATCCTTCATTGGTATCAGAGCCATCTTGATTCGTTTTTGGTAGACAGGTATGTTGAGAAACCTATTCTAAGAATCAACTTAGTAGCCGTTTAAAAAAAAAAACAACATACAATGCATAGTTGCATCGATGATTATAAGAAGATTGTTTGTGCAACCATACAATGTTATCATTATTGTTTTAGGGTACTTATTATTTCTTTTCAACACCTAAACAATGATGGATCAAAGAGAATAAGAGTAGGTTTAAATCGGATTAAAAATTAGATCTAAAAACCCAAATTTTGTTGCCTTTGATTAGTCGAACAAGGCTGCTCGGTTAACCGAGGTAGTCATTTGGTCAACCGAAGACTAGTCAAGCTTGCCTGAAGGGGGTGCTCGGTTAATTGAATCAGTGTCTCGGTTAACTAAGACAGACCCCATAGAGAATTGAGTTACTGTATTTGTAACTAAAGAGGCTTCGGTTGGTCTTTTGGTTAATCGAAGGAACCCCTCAGTAACATAGAACAGAGAAATAAAAAAGCAAAATTGAGCAGAAGAGGCCTTGATTGCTCGACAGACCAATTGAAGCCCTCCTCGGTTAACGGAACAAGACCCAAAAAAGCATAAAATAATTTAATTTTAATTTTACTTAAACTTGTGCTCTTTTATATGATTAATTAGATTACTATGTCATGACTTGATTGATTATTTGCATGCATATATGTGACTAAAATATGAATAAATACTAGTTGAGGCTATTTAATTTTCTAGTTGTGTTTTGCATATTAGGGATTAAAAGTAATATTAATTTTTATTGTATTGGTGATGATTATACATTATAATCTATGGTCTGGTGTATTTTTGATTTGATAAATAAGGGATTGATATTATTGTTTAATCCTAGATAATGATGCAAAATCAATTATGTTTGTGTATATGAGATGTTAGTTAAATTACAATTTTAATTGTAGTGATATAACTTCTAAGAGTACTAGGAGACGTTATCATCACCTGCTTCGCTTCGCAGAAGTGGATGAATTCTATGCAAGATGAAATGATTTACATTGAGGAAAACCAAGTCTGAAAACTTTTTGATTTTTCCCTAGGCGCAAGACCATTGGAAACAAGTGGGTTCTAAAGCTCAAGCACAAGAAAAATGGGAATGTAGAGAGATACAAGTCCCATCTCGTGGCGAAGGATTACACCCAAAGAGAGGGTGTTTACTATGAGGATATGTTCTCACCAGTAGTGAGATTTGCCTCCATTCAAATTCGTAGGACTTGCTCTAAGAGGCTTCTTTGTTTGTCTTGGGAGACTTACATAAGGAAGGTACTTGAGCATTTTAGAATGCACGATGCTAAACCCATCGACACTCTTGTCAAAAAAGGTGCTTCATTACATCTTGACACTTTTTCCACAAATAGAGGAAAAGAATGAACAGATGGCTCGTGTTCCCTATGCTAGTGCTACATGTAGTCTGATGTATGCTATGATGTGTACGTGACCCGATACTAGTTTCATGGTTGGCTTAGTCACTCGTCACCAGAGTAAGGCAATAAAGTGTATTCTTCGATACCTACGTGGGACAGCAGATTACATGCTTTGTTTCTAGGGAGCAGATCTGCAGCTACGAGGCTATAGTGATGCGAATTGGACAGGTGATCGAGAGTCGACGTCAGGATACATATTCTTGCCAAGTGGAGGGGCCATCTCTTGGAGTAAAAAGAAGCAAATCTACGTCGCGTTGTCCACCATGAAGTCAAAGTACATAGCTTGTTTTGCAGCTGTCCATGAGGTTGTATGGTTGAGGCGATTCTTACAAAATCTTGGAGTATTTCGAGTAGGGGTATGGCCTATCACCATTTATTGTGATAGTTTGAAAGCATTGGCCTACGTCAACAACTCCAAATACCATGGTAGGACAAAGCACATCGATATTTGCTATCATTACATCAGAGATAGAGTTGCACATGGAGACATGTCCCTTACACATGTACCTACACTTCAGATGACAGCTGATCCCATGACTACCCATAGCTATACAAGCTTTTAGGGTTCATATTAGAGAGATGAGACTATGTAGATCGTGATTTATGTTAGGTCAAATACCATGGCAGGACAAAGCACATCGATATTTGCTATCATTACATCAGAGATAGAGTTGCACATAGAGACATGTCCCTTACACATATACCTACACTACAGATGACAGCTGATCCCATGACTACCCATAGCTATACAAGCTTTTAGGGTTCATATTAGAGAGACGAGACTATGTAGATTGTGATTTATGTTAGGTGGTACATTTTATTTTGCACTTGATATGTAGACATCTCATATTACATTATATTTCACGTGTGAGAAATCAATAGAGCTAGTTCTCCCCTTTTGGGTAGTTCGCTAGCCTTCTGAGCGGTTAGCCAGTTCCCCTTCTGTCACATCCTAAACCATTGAGACAATCGATATTCCCAATAGAGAAGTATGTAACTCTCACCCCAATAAAACATGGGAGTGGAAATAAATAATCAAAACATAAGCGGAAGTAAACAATAACAATTTTAGGTATACTTAAGTAAAAATACATAATCTGGTCTTATTACAACTGATTTAATGAATTCTATAATTAAAATCTAATACAAAATCCCAGCTACTATTTCTTCAATTCTAGTCCCATCCCAAGCTCTCCTTATGCTACTTGATTTCCGGAAAAATATAAATAAACATACATAAACTGGAAAGCCTGGATGAGTAGCACTTCAAAGCAAGGAATTTACTCAAATCTCAATGTTATGAAATACAAACAATAAGATAGAGAAAATAAATATAATGCAGAAATTATATGATAAATAATGATAATTATAACAAAAATTAAATAACAAGTGGTTCTTTCCCAATCTCACTTTGGTATATGAAATAATAGTCCATATCAATAATCCTACTTCTATATGCAAAATTAGATCAGTGTATCATACACAAAATACTCACAATAATATCAACAAATAATATGCAATGCAGTGCTGTTAAGTATGCAAATCATGTAAGTTCCCACATGATCGATCAATCCTTGAGCAAGATGTCTTCTCGAAACATCCCCTCCATTCGGGCCACTCTCAAGTTAAGATAATTCCATGTGCGCATCATTGTTCTAAGGGGTTTAGACCTAGAGGGCATAATTCTCCCACTTATTTGTGGTCATAGGTAATTCTCCAAAGAATGCCAATTATAAATTCCTTAAGGAATCATACAAATTAACAATTAACAGAAGGGTATATGCTTCAGATATTGGGCATCAAATCTTGAACATTCCCTCACCTTATTATATTTCCACAAGTC
>JAUPMG010011183.1:0-15639 GCA_031762675.1 Pachysandra terminalis
CATCTTCCGGTGGAACTAGAACACAAGGCTTATTGGGCGATTAAAACTTTAAATTTTGATATGGAGGCCGCAGGGGAGAAAAAACTCCTCCAACTAAATGAGATGGATGAATTCTAGCTTGATGCTTATGAGAATGCCCGAATTTACAAAGAAAGAACAAAGAAGTGGCATGATAAGCACATTAAAAGGAAAGAATTCATTGTTGGTCCGAAAGTGTTACTTTACAACTCTAGATTGAGACTAATTCTAGGAAAGCTTCATTCCCGTTGGTCCGGTCCTTTCACTATTGTCAATGTCTATCCTCATGGAGCTGTAGAGATTCATCATGACACCAAGGGCACTTTCAAAGTAAATGGTCAGAGATTAAAGCCTTTCGTTCATGGAGACTTCATGCAACACAAGTCTTCCGATTTGCTCAACCCTTCAACATGAAAAGATTAGACCAAGTCAAGCTAATGACAATAACCAAGCGCTTTTTGGGAGCAACCCAAGTGTTTTTAATTTTTGATTTTTGATTTTTGATTTGTTATTTTTTTTCCATTTCGTTTCGTTCAAGCTAATTTCATAAATTTTTCATTTCAGGTTTGGAAAGTTGGAGGTCGTTCAAGCTAGTCAAAGTGCATCCTAGAGTCGACTTTCCTTTGCAAACTCGGGGAGTATTTCTTCTCCCTATCTTTGTTTTATTCCTTATCTTCAACATTGAGGACAATGTTTGATTTTAGTTTGGGGGTAAGGGAATGGAGAATTTATTTTTATTAGATTGATTTGATTTTTTTTTTTTTAGGGTGAAAAACAATATTTATATTTGGGCTCGAATTTTCATTCGGTAGAAGTCTCAGTAGCTACTGAATTGTCATTCGGTAAGAGTCTCGGTAGCTATTGAGATCCTACCGAAAATGATCATTTTGGTGTACTCTTGGGACTTCCTACTGAGGTTCGGTCGGAGACCTACCAAGACCTTGGTAAGAGCTCGGTAGCTACCGAATTATTTTTCGGTAGGAGAGTCGGTAGCTACCGACTTCCTACCGAAAAATGCCCAGTTTGTGTATTCTCTAGACTTGCTAACGAAGCTCAGTAGCAATACCTACCGAGAGTCGGTAGGAGTCTCGGCAGCCACCGAGTTCCTGCCGAAGTCCAAATAGGACCAAACTTTAGAAAAAAATTCCTAGGGAGTTGTTCACATGCCTACATATTTGGCTTGTGTGCAAAAGACCTAGATCTAGTAAAAATTGTATTTTTGTTTTGTTTTCTTTTTGTTTTTGTTTTGGTTTGATTGATCAAAAGCCTATGATAAGAATTTAGTTGAAACTGAGTAAAGATTTTAGAAAAGTGAGAATATTGTTTGTGTTTCATGATTAGTGATTGTGCTTATCGTATTTCGTTCATAATTCTTTGAACACTTAGAGCACATAACCATGATTATTTCATCACATTGCTTACCAAGAGAATGTTTGTATATATTATGTAATTCTCATTATCTCACCGAGCTCTAGAACCTGTTAGATTATCTCTCGAGGCGAAATCCTAAACAATACAATACTAGGGAGATGATTTAGGCCATCTTTGGATTGGTTGAGCCTTTCTAGCCTTTACCCTTTAAATTTCTATCTCTGTAGTTACCCCTTTTGAGCCTTTGATTTCACTAGCTTTTTATTTCATTTAAACCACAACATCCTTACCCTTTTCGCCAAAGACACGTATATCCTTACCCTTCTAGAGAATTCATGTGATATATGTGTCAAGTATAGAGAATTCTAAAGTATGCAAAGGGAGCTGTGAAGAAAAAATAAATTGAAGTTTGTGGTTGAAAAGAAAAAAAAATAATAAAAGAGAGAAAACATTTGTCAAAGCAAGTGAAGTAGAAACTCCACAACCCCAATAACCAAAAGTACAAGTTTTAGGGTTTGTGGTTGTTGAAAAAAATATATATTTCAAAGAGGTGTTTTGAATAAAAGAAAAGAAGAGAGAAGTTCTGATGTAAATGACGAAATGATGGTTATAAAGTGGAGAATGGTTGGTTTTAATGAAGAAATTGTGGTTTTTGAAAGCAGTTGGATGATATTCTTTATGTGCTACAATGGGATTCTCTATGCTTTGCATCGTGCTTCATTGTTTCTCTAGCTTTGATTACCTTATCTTTCTTTGATAGCCAATACCCAAGCCTAACATTACAACCTCAATAAAGACCTTTTGATCCTTGGTGTTGTATTTTTCTACATTAGTTGAGAGAGGTTTGAAAAGCAGGCATATGAAGTTCTAGAATTTATTCTCATTGAGATCACTATTAAATCACCGGTTTGCACAAACTCATCTGGGTTGCTGGTTATGGTTTGAAATTGGTTATTCACACACACACTCAAAGAGTCCTTGTTGGAATACGATTTTGTTTCTTGAATTGAGAATGAAACTGTGATGATATTTGAATTTTTCCTTAAGCTATACACTTTAAATCACACTTCTAAGCTTTTATTGTATGTCTTCCTATCTTATTTTAATTAGAATGAAACCCCATTTACCCCATCTTGTGTATTTCTGTTAGGAAGCATCAAACTGGAATAAACAGAGCAAACTAGAATCAAAGAGGAGAAATCATGGAAGCACTTGCAGTGAAAGTCATTTTCTTGTGTCCCTTAGTTCTACTTCAACTTTTGCCAAGTAAAAAGTCATTTTTAAAGGGCCAAAGCTTCCAAACGTCCCTAGTTTGATTGGTGTTTAAAATTAGAAGAAGATGACTTCACAAGAAAGAAGGTTTCTATTTTGAGCCTAGGAAAGTTATTGTCTAGAAGTTCACTGAATAGATCTCGGTATTCTGGCAGTAACTCATTTGGGAAAATTTTGATTAAGGTAAATTTGGTAGCTCTGGAAAGCTGAGAAGAATATCTACAAATTTCGTGAAGACATGGAGGCCCAAATCGAATTTTTTGGAGGCCCAATTAGCTCTACAAGAGGGAACTCGTGAAATCTCAGGATTTGAGAAAATGAAGGAAAAGTTATCTATTTTTTAGGACGTTTAATTTTCAAAAGAAAGAAAATGATTGTTTGCTAAAAGGGAATCTGAAAAAAGCATCTAGAAGGAGATTTTTCTCTGGGAAAAGGAAGGGACGAACAAGAGGACAAGGAGCACTGAACAAGACTTTGGAAAGAAAGGAATGACCGGACCAAAGAAGATGACAATTGAAGGAAGAAGACGATTGGATCTTCAACAAATTCTAGATTTTTCTTTTACTTTTAATTTTCTGCCTTTCATTTGAATATGAAAATTCTTTTTGATATTGATATTTTTGAAGAAGACAATGGATGTTTTTAATTTCATTATGAACCAATTTCATTTACTAAGGTTTTGATGTAGCCTAGTCATTAGGTTTGGAATCCCTTTATTATTGCCATTGAATTTATAATCATTATTTGAGTATTTTATCACTGTTTCTTAATCAATTTGATTGCTTGATCACCATTTAAATGTCTAGTTAAATTGTATTAAGACCGAGAGGACATTTACAATGTTAGTTTCTTGTGATAAAATACCATATTCTACATGTTAATAGAGACATTTTCATGGTTTATGTAGCTTGCATAAAAACTCATAGAACTTAATGTGCTTGCATGCTTTTAAATTCACATAGAGATATTGTGGGTTATTGTGTGAAAGTAAGTTCATTGGTGCTCGAGAGAGATTTGGATAGGTTAGGGGTTTTCGCTTTCAAATTGGGTTGTAATTTTCAATAGTTGGAGTAATTAGGATTTGATTCAGATTGGCTATGATGAAATCAATTGCCTAGTGTTTTAATCAACTGGTTAAATTTATTTTATTTTATTTTCTTGGTCTTTAATTTTAATTGTTAGTTAAGTTTTCAAGTACCCATCTCACTATTCGATTGTCCAAATAGAATTTAGGGTAGTAATTTCAGTAGTTAGAAACTAAAAATTCTCTATGGGTTCGACACTCTATTTCATCACTTTATTACTTTCTACGATTTCGTATACTTGCGAAACCGCACATCAATTGCTATTCTAGCATACTTTCCTATGGCCATGCATCATACGGTCTAAAGGGGGCTTGACTGGGAAAGCAGTTAGGTTGAAGTTGAATGTCATGAGGGTTAGGGATGACTATTTGACATCACATTCAGAGATATACAATTCATAGAGAAACGTGCTCATGATTTAAAATTATTATTTTGATATTTCACATTTTTTACTTTTATGTATCTGATATATATGTAAATTATAGAAAATTATTTTAAATGAGCACATTATTATGGATCTAGTGGTTGAGTGTAGAGTTCTGAGCTTGAGCTCACGAGGGGTAAGAAATACTTAATTTGATGTGGCCAAATGGGTCTGGGGCATAGGCAATACTTTTAAGAGTATATCCATATCAGTTTATGGAAGTTGATATGGAGTCGTTCACCCTTTACTTTGTACTTGTCGATTGCACGCTCAACGACTTGTATGATTTGCATCTATGATAGGAAGGTTTGATGTATATGAGAGAGATGCACACTGGTGGTACCTAATATGGAAGAGTGGGAGATGTTGAAAATTTAACTTGGGTTGACCCAACTGGTCCACTAGGATGGACCGACCTGGGTCCCCACTTGATGGGTCGTCCATACTAGGTTAGATGCCTAGTGTGTTTGACTCTCTCCTAATATCTAGGAGATAGTCTTGCTAGGAGTTGAGCCTTCTATTTCCAAAAGACTCCTCCTCCCTCCTGATGCTTCATACGCTTGGATTCTAACCCTAGAGATTCTCTCTCTCTCTCTCTCTCTCTCTCTCTCTCTCTCTCTTCATATCTTCTTCCTCCATTGGAGATATGGTTTGCTATAGATTCTCATATTTCATATTTGGTTGTTTCAAGTGTGGATACTACTATGTGTGGTTCTAGTAATTACACATACTGACATGGGACGACATCTTGTTCGATAGAGATCTTCCGCAACAGATCCAGATTCGTATCCATCGAGGTACGCGATTAGGTTCGTCTCAACCTTTAGAATCGAACCAAACCAATTTAAATCGAATTATGGTCTATAAATGTGTATTATATATGAGATACATGATAAGTTATAGTTTATGTATCATATATACAACATAAAATTTTATATATAAAATGTAATTCTTAAAAGAAAAAAGTTGTATTAACCCGATTCAAACCAAACTGAATTTTCGATTTGGATTGAGTTGTTTTAGGGTTTTTCATTTCAATTCGTTTAGGTTTTTGGGTTGGGGAGTTTGGTTCTTAATTGAGTTCGGTTTGGTTTTGGGTCAGGTTTGGTTTTGGGTCAACATTCACTAACCTCAGTATGTCTTTTTTGCAGTATTATTGGTACACAAGAATTTGACAGTCACCAGAAATGATTTATCTGATGTAGTTAATATGCTGTCACATATGGGTGAACCACTTCAAGGTCTATGGTAAATATCTCATTAGCCATAGAGTGGCCTCCAATAAATATCGAAGTAGTGGAACTCTTGTCCTGCAAAAACACTGAATTTATTGATAATTCTCGGTTGAGACACTATTGAGAGATTTAAAAAGAAAATAGAAATGGATTCAATTCAATTCCTAATTCTATTCACATCTAGTCTCATTTCAAATCCTAATTAAATCTCAATTTTAATTATAATCAAATATAATCTCAATCTCAATCTTGATGAATTACACCTAATGATGATAGGTGTATCTCATATGCATTACAAACATATATCTGCTATATCAAGTAGACCCTATAAAGATCTAGTCTTTCATGCAATTACCGAGCAAAAATAAAATAAAATAGGTTTTCATGTTCGCATATTAAATTTTACTATCACTTCATTTAAAAGAAGTTGATATTGCAATATCTCTTTCATGTTGGCTGATCTTTAAGATTTGTGTCTTTTTATGAAGGGTTCTTATTCTCGGGATCTTGGATCGGACCGGTCCAAGCTGATCCTGATCTGGTATTGGATCGGCCGATTCTGGTCTGATCCAAATGTTGGATCTTTAATTTTTTTTCTTTTAAATTTTTTTTTTCGATCGGCTGGACCAGCGATACTGGTGCCAGATCGGCGATACCGGTCAAGGTCGGCTGATATCGGACCGATACAGGCCGATACCAGTTGGATTCTTTATTTTATAAATTTAAAAGATAAGAAAGGGAAATCAGTTGGATCTGCCGATCCAGTCACTGGACCGGTCCAAATCGGTATCGCTAGACCAGTCCAATCCAAAGCCTCACGATACAATTGTTGTATCGTCGGTTGGGATCGAACTGGTCCTGGCCGATCTCAATCTGGACCAGCTGATCCAATCCAGACCAATCCTTGAAACCATGGTTTTATGTGCAAGTAGGGCTGTCAACGAACCAAGCTAGTTCGGCTCAGGCTCGAGCTCTGCTCATAGCTCTATACTTGGGCTCCCAAAAAAAAGCTCATTATCTTAACGAGTTTGAGTCGAGCTTGGATAGGCTCAGCTCGGTTAAAACTCGGTTCGGTTTGTCTACACATCTTAACATATTAATTACATATAATAATAAGTATCAACTATAATATTAATGCATTTGTACAAATCTACGCGTTTTTACGAGTCGAGCTTTTTAAAAGGTGAAATTTTTACGAGCCGAGCTTTTACGAGCCGAAGCCAAGCTGGGCAAAGCTCAGCTCAGCTCGTTTACAGCCCCATGTGCAAGATGTTATAAGCAGAAAAATATGAAAGGGAATACCTGAGGCTAAAAGGCATCTATCTAGAGTAAGTTCTCACTTCTTTTAATTACATTTTTCATTTTATGTTGTTTAGATATCTTCTGTTTTATATGTTAAATAATAAATAAAAGGAGTCGGTTGCCGGTTGGGCATTCCCATTTATTTGACATTTCAGAGGTTCATAGTTCAGCGGCAGTGCATTGCTTTCGGGTCTGAACCATCAAACAATATCATTCCCAATTTCGGTTTTTTATTCCCATATTTACCAAATTATTCAATTGAGGATTTGTTCCATGCTTAACCATGAAAATGCATTAAACTAACTTTGCTCCACTGTTAAACCTATAATTTCAGCTGTTTACCAATAAATAATTAATTTATTAAGCAAAACTATATTTCAGCGTGTATATCGAGAGAAAAATTGAAAAAGAAAAAAAAAAAAAAAAAGGAGGGTTTTCTTTTGTTTACAGAAAGGAAATTGAAAATACTGAACTGTGTAAAAAAACCTAGCTGTGTGAAAAAGAGATACGCCTAGTTCATGCTATATATACTTTGGAGGCCTATGCTCCATAGAAACTATCTAGTCGGCACATAGGGATATACAGTTTGCTTCTGGAAATCCAGTAATTTCAGTTTCAGTTGAATATGAGAATTTGGTAAATCCAAGAGTATCAGTTCCAATTCCAATGGAAGTAAATGAGTTACCATATATGGGGAAAAAAATAAACAAAAAACAAGAGTTTTACATTCTTCATTTGCCCCCTTCATAACAATAATTTGATCAAAATGCAATTATCTCCAAGATCCCAGAAGGTCAAGGAAGTTGGTGTCCTGCCTCAATAACATAAAGCCCTTTGGCATCTTATTACCCATCACAATTTTTACAATGAATAAAGTTAGCAATTTATGTATCACAATATTTTTACATAAAAATCTTGAGAACAGATGAGGTGAAGGCCTTTCAGAGATAGAAACACTGGCTCGGAAAACATTAAAACACCCGTGCCGGATACTCATGTACCATTTCGTGCAGACTTTAACGATGGTCAGAACCATGCAGATCATGCCTCCGTTAGTCTCAAGCGAGGAACGATATTCATTGATTGGAGTTCCTGGAAATGTGCAATTAATCGTGTTAATATGTCATCAATAGTATAAAAAGGTTAAACCTAGTTTTGCTCCAAGGGTAGACAAAATACTGAAGTAACAATTTCCCCAAAGACTTGGGACCCTTTCTGTCCTTTCTTGTCCAGACTTGGATCTAAAGAACTCTAGATGCTAAAATAAGATTAATAGCTGAAAGGAACCTCATTCATTTGACAAAATATGTTAATGAATAAACCACGACAGCATGGAAAGCAGGTTTCAAACATGACGAATTCCATGAAACTGGCATTTACATGAATGTAGATAAAATTCTCTGGCATGAGTTTGTTCAGATCTATATTAAATAAAAAAGTGTGTCTTCCTTATATTGAATGTAGGACATACAGTTTAATTCAGCATGCAGTAAATTATGACAGTGGAAAGAAGACCAAGGCTAGCTTGTACGACAATTACATTTTTCCAAATGCATAAGATAAGCAAAATATCTAAAAGATAAACTAGAATCTTAACATTGTTTTTAATTCAATCAAATCTACCGGAATGGTAAGAAATGGAAGAGAAACTTTGTAAGAGAAATAATAGCGGATCAGCCTCTATATAAGTCCCATCAATTTCACTATTTCAGACAGCATTTTCATGAAGTTTATGAAGTTTTCATTGTTCTTAAGGAACATAAACATTTCAAATAGAAATCATCCACGTAATAGGGCTCAATCCCACTAATTAAAGCATGCTCATGGTGAAAAACGTTAGTGACCAGTCACATTCGAAGCTGTCTGCCACTCTGTTGACTTGATGCGTTAACCTGTAAAAGTGCTTCCTCATCAATTTAACTATTTAAGACAGCATTTATCATGAAATTGATAGTTTCCATTGTTCTAGACACTTCAGATAAAAACCATCTAAGCAATAAGGCTCAATCCTTCTTCATTAGGCATGGTCAAGGTGAAAAAATGTGAGTGGCCAGTCTCACATTTGAAAACTGTCTGCCACTATTGGCTTGATGCGTTAACTTGTAGAAGTGCTTCCACATCAACGGTCAGACAGCTTCAGTTATGGCTCCAATGTTTTCTTCCAAAGACACTTCCAGTCTGATATCTCCAAGTTTTGCGCATACATTGATAATTCCTCATCAACTTAAATAGAATAATTGAAAACAACCCACAATGTCATATTAAGTACAGCACAAAAATCCTCAATGAAGCCATGTTCCCTACAATTGTGTTTCTTCACTTGATCCAGTTGATGTTTCCTACAATTGTGTTTTAGTATTATCTTTGATCTAACACTTGGTAAAGCATCAATGATCTGATCTTCAGAGCTCATAGAACCTTTTCTTTATCATTCCAGATGTGGCATCCTTCATTTTCCTAATAAAGTCTACCTCATTGTATTCAGTCACCTAATAACAAAATACATTGTGAATAGCAGCCTGAACACGGTTAAAGTTTCTAGTGCAAGAGTACCATAAGTCCAGGTTTTTTTATTAAAGAGTCCATTTAAAATAGTTTTCACGTCCCATAAGCCATAGCATGGTTGCTAGTTCTTTACTTCTTGATTTTTAAGTATTGGCCAGTACCAGTACGTACCAGGAGTGGAAGGTGCCAAAACAAGTGTTGCTGCATGCTCTCATTTATTTGGCATCATGGGAGAAACTAGAACCCCCCCTACACCCTCTAGAAAACTTAGGCTGCTCCATCCTCTCAAGTGTGCTACACTACATTAGATAAATGTTTAATTCATATTAATTACACGTTTAAATTAAAATAATTTGAATTTTATGAAAAATTATGAATTCAGTTTTTCTTCATGTCAAATACAAAAAATCATTACATGAACTTGAATTTATAGATCTGATCCATTGACAAAGCTAGTACATACCGGTTGATTTCTAAGGAAAAAAAAAAAGAAAAAGAAAAACGAGGGTGATAAAGAGGGAGACTGCTGTTCGTAATCAAACAAAAATAATAAACACGGTAAACAGAAGATCAAAACTATGCATATAGATATATATATATATATGGTTCGGCAAAGCCTCCGTCCACGTGAGAGAAGGTGTTTCCACTATATCAAATAAAAGAATAAGGGTTACAACTTATACTCCTACCCGATATACAGAGAAAATCCCCAATATTCGAAACTGAGATAAAGGTAAGTATATGAGATCAAGAAGTTAATACAAAAAAAAAAATAAGAAAATAAAAAAAATTAGATACCCAATCAACTAATATGAACGGCTTTTGTTTGTATTTGTATGTGCATGCTTTATATCTGAATAAAAAAAAAATTGACTATAATTTCCTGCACCTGAATATACCCATAAATTTCTATACTCTTATAAAAAAAAAAAAGGAATGGATCAAACACGTGTTTGTTGTTGGAATCCATTTTTCCTATTTTACCCTCCTTTAATTAAGCTATTCACAAAAGCACTCATAATTATCTTCTTCACAACAGCCATTACAACCATGTGCAAATAGCCTGCATGTTGGTCATGCACAATTTTTATTTTATTTTTTTTTTCTCCCAGACTACGGTGCTGCTT
Source organism: Pachysandra terminalis (assembly GCA_031762675.1). Lineage (NCBI taxonomy): Eukaryota > Viridiplantae > Streptophyta > Magnoliopsida > Buxales > Buxaceae > Pachysandra > Pachysandra terminalis. Next base: position 10,340 of record JAUPMG010011183.1, read on the forward strand.
CAATTTTTTTTTTCTTTTAAACAAATTCAGATGTACGGATGTCATGATATTAACATTAAACATCAATGTAATAGGCTACATGTTAGCTTTGCGTTCTCACTGCTTTTTTTCCCTTTTTAATAATTTTCTCCCTTCCTGGTAAGAACCAGCTGCTCGGTTTGTTAATTTCTTGGAGCAAACACAAACTCTCTTTAGCAATTCTCATCAGAGAAAATAAGACAAGCAAGTGACATCACTTTTGAACTTTTTCTGATTTCAGTCTCAGGTAATGTCTACTTGGTTCTTGTTCTTCTCATTTTGAAATAGTCTGCAGGCATGTCCTAATGCTTTTGATATTTACCGACTTTCAACATATGTAAAAATATGTAGTACTGTACGATCCGTCGTATATTTGATAACAAGTCTCAATGGATCCATGGTTTAAAAAATGTGAAATGTGAATAGGTTTATTGTGATAGAAATGCATTTGTTAAAATGTCTCGGAGTGGGATTTTAGAGTTTCTTAAATATCGATTTGTATTCTGTTCTAATATTTTTTTTTTTATTTTCCTTTTGCTGTCCAAATAAGCAGAAAAAAAATTGAATGAGCATAAATTTTTTATAACCAGAAAGACAAGATTACATGGTGTTTCTACTTTGCAAAACAGATCTTTAGAGTTTTTGAAAACAAGCAGATGGAATTATTGGGACTTTATTGTCTTTGAGTGTTTTCAATTAATTTTCTTTTTTCCTTTCTACGAATTAGTGGACTTTTTATTTGGGTGGTTGGTTTCTATAATCTGCATACAACCAAGTCCCATCTTAAAATGCTCAAATGTAGCCATTATGTGATTTTTCCCTGGATTCAGAAATTGGATATTTTTATTTTTACTCTTTACATAATGATGGATAATTTTTAATCAATTTCAATTGTTTAGTTTTTTTGATGAATAATGAAATAAATTATAAAGGAAAAGGAGAAGATAAAATACAGAGGTTCCCCAAGTAGGGGAAATCAGAAAGCATGAAAATAAAGTACACTAATATTCCCAACCTGTACACCGCCCCACACCCCACTATGTCGAACAAACTACATTAGAATCACTGTATCCCAACATCTCGTAATATCTGTTCTTGAAATGTCTTTGCATTCAGGTAGAATACTAGCCCAAAAAGAAGTCGTACTCACTATAGAATCAATCAAAGCCGCCAAACTGATCCTCTTATCTTCAAAAATTCTTCTATTCTTCTCCCTCCAAACTCCCCATAAAACTACAAAAAACACCAGACTACATAGAATCTGACCCCTCTTTCCAAGGGTTGGAAAATACCATTGAGATAACATGTATACAGAAAAAGGGCTCATCCACTCTATACCAACCAATCAAACAAAATGCTCGCATACCCGTCTCGCCCACCAACATTCAATAAAAAGATGATCCACTGATTCACTAGACCTCAAACACATTAGGCAGGCTTGAGGGGACAAAAACTTATATGGCCTTCTTCTTTGCAGCAAGTCCGCAGTATTAATTCAATAGAAAAGATCGTCCATGTGAAGGCTTTGACTTTAACAGGAACCCTAGCCTGCCAAAGTAGGGAAGTAGAGAAAAGGGGAGGGGAGAAAGAAACCTGATCAGATAATAAGACTAAACAAAAAGACTTGGTAGAGAAACAACCACTAGGATCAAAACTCCAGACTCTTGAATCAGAATTGCTACCACTGATAACCACATTTTTTAGTAGCTCGAACATAGAGGCTAATTCATCAATCTCTATCGACCTAGGATCCAGGAAAAAATGAAGGTTCCAAGAAAGTCCCGAAACTGACCAATTAAGAACATCGGATACTAAGGAATCTTTATGACTAGTTAACCGATAAACTCTAGGAAATTTGAATGCCAAAATGGAATCCCCCAACCATGGATCCAACCTAAAACGAACAGACGAACCCGACCCAACAGAAAATCTCACACATTCATGCAAAATATGAAACATACCAGAAATGGCCTTCCAAGGGATAGCCGATCAAATTACAACCAAATGATTGAAGTTCCACCCATTTTCATGAGTTTAGTACTTACTTGCAACAATAGATCTCCACAAAGCATCTCTCTCAACACTGAATCTCCAGAGCAATTTTCCAAGAAGAGCATTATTTCTGTTTTGGATATTACCCAGAGAAGGGCCACCAAACTCCTTTGGTTTACACACATCATACCACTTGACTAAATGATCTTTCTTCTTCCCCTTCCTCCCCACACCACCACCACCATCCCAAAGAAAATCCCCTTGAATTGTTTCAATCCTATCACTCACTGCTTTGGGAATTTTAAATATGGACATAAAATATGTTGGAAGATTGCTAAGGGAAGCCTAAATGAGGGTTATCCTCCAACCCAAAGAAATGTAATTTCTTTTCCAAATACTCAATTTTTTATCCATTTTTCCAATTATTGGTGACCACATCTGTACCCCCCGATTACTTCCATTCACAGACATACCCAGATACTTCATAGGCCATTCCCCCACGCCACATCCCATCAACCGAGCACCCTCTAAATGAACCATTTCCTCCACATTGATTCCAAACAGACTACTTTTTCCAGATTGACACCAAGACCTGAGATCAATTTCCAAATTGACACTAAGACCTGAGATCATTTCAAAACATCTAAGAATGCACTTTGTCCAAAAAATATTGTCTCTTGACACTTCAAGGAAGAAAATTTTGTCATCTACAAATAGCAAATGCGACAAAGACACCTTATCCCAATCGACTTCAAAGCCTTTAAGCTTCCCCAACTCCTCTGCTCTCGTAAGAAAACATCTCAGGATATCACTAACAAGTGTGAATAAGAAGGGAGATAAAGGGTCACCCTGATGTAGACCCCTGGACGATGGCACTAATCCTATGACACCCTTGTTTAGGAGGAAAGAGAAACTAACATTACTCAAACACCCTTTGATCCACCAACATCATTTATCCGGGAATCATTTCCATCTTAAAACTGAGTCAACACATTCCCATTCTACTCTGTCATAAGCTTTTCCAAATCCACTTTTAATTTAAACCCCGGATCTTTCTTCCTAACCTTTTCCTCAATACATTCATTTGCTATTAAGATATGTGGATTATAGCTGTTTTATCATGAAGTACCTTTTGAGGTGATTACATTGCAATTCTCTTTCATATACACATAAGCCTTTGTTTTTTATTTCAGATCAACACAATTGCCTTGTGCTCATAAGAGATATTAGTGAATGCAGTCTGTTTGTATCTCTTGTTGTTTTTACTAGGACTCTGTTGGGTATTCAATTGATAGATACAACTAAACAATTATTTGTACTACATATGAAAGTATTGTTCATGGTTGTAGCTATCTAACTAAATGATATTGTATTATTATTGTGGTTCAATCTTTTATGTCAAAATTCAGCGGACCGTTGGGATGTACAACAACAATTAATTATGCACCTTATAGCCATAAAAAATCTAGGCGTGAAGATGACGGAACTGATTTATCTTCATATACTATCATTCAAACTGATCCTAATCACAACTATGATAAAGCTATTTTTGTCTCTTCTTGATTGCATTCTACGCTAAATCAGGTATATGTGCTCCTTTCTCAAGTGCATGTGCTTGGCTTCTGTGCTTAATATTTTTTAATTTGTATATATATTATTACTGGTTTATATGACTTTGCGAAGGTGTTAAGGACTTGTATTCTTCATCTTGGAAATGCTTGGAATTCATTGGAAAAGAGTGCTTTTGCTTTGCAGATGTTGATCTTGGGAATGTTGTAGCCATTATGTGGAATTCATATGGCAAACTAGAGCTCTGGAATTTGTTTTGGACAAATTTGTCAAGAGAAACCAGTAGATTTTGTTATATACTTGCAGGTAAAAAAGAGATTTAAGAACCGAGTGAATGGGGATAGAAATGGAGTGGAGTTTAATCATAACTGCCCTGAACCCAACCCTATGGAGTGGGTTGGTAAGCCAAAAATAGAATAGGGCTGAGATTGGGGTTCACCAAAACCTATACCAAACACACTGTTGCTGTTCAACTATGATTTAAATTGTGCTTTATATAAAATAAAATATTTTATAAATTATAGTTGACAACATGACCACACAAAATTTTACCATGAAGTGATGCTCTACTGGAACTCAACTCCATTTAGTTTTGTTAATAACAACTTGCTTACAGTATTGAAATCTGTTTAAATAAAGATTTATGCTTTTACATCTAATTCTAATTCAAAAATAGTATATATGCTTCAAAATTTATTTGGAATAGTCTATTTTAAAATTGTATGTACTGTGCAAAACTCTGGTATATATTCTAATCTTGATCCGAGTAAGTACATTATATATGATATTGAAATTCCTTTCCTTCAATGTATTATTTTGTTTGTTATGTCTGCATACATAGAGATGGGCATAGAAGATGGACTTTCTATTAAGAAAAGCAAGAAAAAGACGTTGAGCCTATGGAAACAAAGCCTTGGTTCAGTTCAAGGAATCATGGTAGAAAATTTCTCTGTAAGATTACCATCCTTGCAAATGGGTTTTATTCCATTTCCACTGGAATTATTACAGTTTTTACGTTAAACAGAATGAAAAATGCTTGTTGTTTGGTCTTTACTTTGCTGTTCCTATTTACATACCTGTAAATTTGAAATGACTAACGAGATGTTAGCTTTAACAGGGAAACTCACAGATTTTCTGAAACCTCATTTGGAGTATCTCATTTATCCTAACCGATACAATATCGACATATTGTAATTTTCCAAATATACGCCTATTCATTTCACTTCATTTATCAGTAACAGAGGCATGTTTGGACATACTTCTCAGCTCTCTACACATGTCTTTCAATAGTTTACAACCCAACATCTTCCTTGTTACCTAAGGTATTATATGCATGTAAAAAGCTCACATTACTAGCATTTATTGCAATTACATAACTTAACATATGATGTTGCATTTCTGTTAACATTGGTGTTCTTTTATATATGTGTGATCAAATACACGTGCATGGCACATGACCCTCATCCTAGTTCAACATATAAAGGTGAATGATGAATCAAAGCAAATTTATCTCAAGTATACACTAACTCAACAATGTGTTTGACTCAACAAGTGGGCATACATATGTATATAAGCACAATCACAATCAATTAATGAATATGTTAAACTCACCTGAAACAAAAGTTTGCATGCATATGGAAGTTTCATGGTAGAGATATTATCGCCATTTTTGCATGTCGAACAAATGCCAGTTTTCAGCTTATGGTTGTAATATCCTAGCA
>JAUPMG010011202.1:0-15638 GCA_031762675.1 Pachysandra terminalis
TAAAGAGTTATGATTGTGTGTGAAGCACTCTAGTTTCCTATTGTGCAACCCACCAATCACAAGCAGTCAAAGTCAAATATGTAACCACTTACTAAAATTTTAAATTACCCCTATATTTTAATTAATTACAAATAAATTCCTATAAAAATTCAGGTTATTACATCTAGCATTCTTTCTCCATAGCCTTTCTTCCTTCTTTCCTCCTCTCTTCTTCTCTCTTTTCCTTGTCTCTTCTTTTTCTCTACAGCAAAACTCATTTCCTCCAATCTGGTATTCGCCCCCTAATCGTGTACACCAAAGCAAGGGAATAGGTTTTGGAAACCTTCCTATGCTTACATGTGTCCTTTTTGTTTTTGAAGGTGGAGAAAATTACCTCTTTCCATAACTTCCTAATTCAAATTCAGTCTAAAGAAAGGTCTAAACTACGCTTGAGACTTGGTCATATAACCACCCCATCCCCTTTGTCCTGCACGCCCACTTCAAATCCTAGCCTCCATAAGGTTTTAAATTTACTTAAGTGACCCCATTGTTTCTAATATTACACAATGGACCTTATATTTTTTTATAATTACAAATTCTACTAATCTCAATTATTTAGATACACAACCCTATATAATCTTTCACAAAGGATTTTCATTGTTACTTATAATTAAATTATATTAATTATAATTTAAAGACACGGGTTGCTACAGCTCATTTCGCTCCTACGAGAGTTTTAGCTTCAACAGAGGAGATCCCTAGTATTGTCTCGGACCGCGATTTTCTTTTCACGTCTAGATTCTGGGAGGGTTTACAAAAAACCTTGGGTACTCAGTTGGAATTTAGCACGGCATATCATCCTCAGACAAATGGACAGACTAAGAGAGTGAACCAGGTGTTAGAGGACATGTTACGAGAGTGCGTTATGAACTTTGGTGGTAGTTGGGGAGAACATCTATCTTTAGTGGAATTTTTCTACAACAGCTATCATTCGAGCCTTGACATGACTCCATTTAAGGCATTGTATGGTAGACCTTTTCATTAGCCGGCTTGTTGGAGAGGGTAGTATCCTTGGACCGGAACTTGTCTAAGAGACTACAGCTAAGGTGAAACTGATTCAAAAGAGACTGAAGGTAGCACAAACTAGGCAGAAAAGTTATGAAAACTAGAGGAGGAGGGACTTAGAGTTCACGATTGGTGATCACGTGTTCTTGAAGGTGTCTCCTATGAAGGGAGTGGTGCATTTTGGCAGGAAAGGGAAGCTTGCTCCACGCTATCTTGCACCCTTCAAAGTATTGGAACGCATTGGACGTGTGGCGTATCGAGTTGCCTTACGTCTGCAACTTTCAGCAGTGCATGATGTCTTTCATGTGTTCTTGTTGTGGAAGTATGAACATGACCCATCGCATGTGTTGGATTGGGGCCAGTTGCAACTTCGTGAGGACGTATCTTATGTAGAGTGACCGATGAGAATTTTAAAGCGAACGGAGCAAGTCTTGAGAATCAAGACTATTCCTTTAGTGAAGATGCAATGGAGTCATCATAACGAGTTCAAAGCTTCGTTGGAATTAGAATCTGAGATCCGGGAGTGCTATCTACAGCTTTTCACGGATTAAGGTATGCAATTTCGGGGACAAAATTCTTTTAAGGGAGGTAGGTTGTAATGACCTAAATCCACTAAAAGAATATTTCTAATTAATTAATTTTAATTAAAATAATTTATAAATTTATTGGATATTTTTCTGATATTTATTTCTATGGTTTTAAAAGCTAAAGTAGAGCACAGGGTTGATTTTAAAACAAGAATATATGTTATGGGGTTATGGTGTAATTAGAATGCAATGTGGGTATTTATTGTAATTTAAAAATTCAATTTCAAATGTCTAACGCATGAGAATGCGTGGGATCGTGGGATTTGTCGTGGGTTGGTAATGTGAGTAATGGAAGGGAGTTTCCATTCCCTCACCTTACTTCCCATATATAAAAATTCTGAGTTAGAAGACTTTGTGAGAGCATAAAAGAGAGAAGAAAAGAAGGTTATAGCCAATTTAACCTAGCCATCCATTTCAGTTGAGAAGAGGAAGAGGAAAAGAAGAGAAAAAAGGGGAAGAAAGGAAGAAGAGAACAACAGAACAAAGTTTCTGATCAGTAACTAAGCAGTTAGAGAGAGAGAGAGGTAAGTCCAATTTCTGTATGATTCTCATTAAACATCATGGATGTTCTTCCTAATCGTGAAATGTGATTTTGAATGCATGATGATCCGTATTTTAAATGATGTTTTGTGTATTTTGATTCATGTGTCTTGATTTTAGACGTTTATAATTATTATATGTGAGTGGTCTTGAAATTATGTGAAAAAAAATAATGAGTTGCGGAGTTTCAGAATCTGTTGTTCTGTAACCTGTCGGCAGGCACCAGCACACCTGTCGTGCTGCTGACAGAGAATTAAATACCCAAAAGAAGGCCCGTCGGCAAGTACCAACACACCGACAGTGCTACTGGCAGGAACCAAAATGCACAGAAATTAGCCTGTCGGCAGGTACTGGCACACCGGCCATGCTGCTAACAGGGTCATAATTCTGAGAGATTTAGGTGGTTTGGAGGGGGTGAGTCTATTGAGCAGGGATGTGGTCTATTGGGTTCAAAGGAAGGTCAATGGACACGGGCCCACTTGCGGGGAACCAACTTTGATTTCCATGGCACACCTGACCCCACAGACCAAACCATGAATTGGAGTTGTGACTTCTTTTGTTTGGTGATTGGCACGTGGACCATTAGTATCGTTTTGTTTTACTTGTACACTGGTTAGGAAACTTATAATGAGTTCCAGTAGATTATTCGTTGTGTATGGGCATGTGGATAGTTTATAATGGGAATTATCATTTGAGTCCTAAGGTTATAATTGCATGCATCCTAGGTCTATGTGGATTGTTAAGTGAGCCCAGGAAGTGCAAATAAGGATTTTTTCTTATGAGGTTTCCTGTTGGATTGACTATACCCATGGGCTGAGAGTCCCATTTAAATAAGAGTAAGATTCTTGCGAGCTCCTATACTTTTGGCTAAACCTTGAGTTATTACACTTATAAAATCAGCATATGGTGGCCTTCGTACCATGGGTTAGCGCCCGAAATGGAGATGGGGCATCAGACTATTTCTGGTGACCTATGTCCCGAATTGGTTTGTGATTGTGAATCTACATACGAGGGGCACCTAACATGATACATTAGCCTAGTACATTACATTTCATATCATCCTTGCATCCTTTGATTGAGCATAGCATGTAGGAACATTTGAATGGTGCATCTTATAGCATTCTTCATATCATCCATAAATCAATTTATGTCATGAGTTTCTAGTTATCATGCTTCTCTATATTTATTGTTTTTTCGTTTTGACTAATGATGTTTTATGAGGGTTGGTGATAGATATGTCACTTATTGAGCATTCCAAGCTCACGCGACTTCTTATGTTGCAGGATGAGGTGGGATGGTGATGGATAGGACTTGTTTAGCCGCTTATGTTTATTTCTATTTAGAAATGAGGTGGGATGGTGATGGATAGGACTTCTTAAGAACCATTTTGATATAATGATTATTATTTACCTTTGGGATTACTTGTTTTAGACTTGGTAGTCATGGCTCTGCTGAAGCCATAGGCTGGTATTTAATTTGATGTTGATTAGCTTCCGCACTCTATTGTTATTGCTAAAAGTATTTTATTACTTTTATTACTTGTGTATGATATGGCAATCCGTGTTCCTTGTGTGGAACCCGAAGGTCTCACCTTGAGATCCACGCCTCCCACATAGGGATTCGTGCCACGGGTTTCGGGGCATGAAACGTTTCATCCGATAATTGCCTCAAACGGGCCAAATCGACCATAGACACTTCTGGCTCGGAACGATAAAACTAGGTATGACAGTTTTCTTCCATTTCTACCCAATGTTGGACAGAATTGGGTAGCATAGTTATGTACCAATTAAACGCCTGGCCGGTTAGGGAATTCCCAAACAACCTCAATTGTAATAATCACTTGGTGATAATTCTCCACACTGTACCATGAATCGGCCTATATGTTCGACGGTCGATTGACCATCTTCTCCTGAGAATAATGAAAAATCAGGGATTACATATCCCCTGGGAAACTCATATCTGAGGTCTACCCAGTCAGGATACGGTTTACGGTACGATGGTCTAGATAACCGTCGGGTCAGCATTTTGGCCACCACCTCCTGAACCCAGTGGTATAATTGGTCCCTTTCCATTCCTCTGACCGGTCCGGATGCCTGTGTTTCGATGATTGGCATCCCTTGGTCGGTTCGTCCCTGGTGTTATGGCCGAGTGACTCATTGCGATCGTTTACTTGTCTAACCGGCCTCAGAGGCTTAGGCCTGGTTTGTGGTTGTTCAATGGGATTGAATATTCCGTTCCCACTAACATTTCTTCTGGCCGAGTTTTCACTGTCCCCGGTCGAATTGTATTGACGCCTAATCAGGGATTCCATCTCATAAGGCATTCTAGTGAATCCTTCTGCAATGGCCACATATGTGCGTCCTTGATCCGCACCTATCCTTATCAAAGTATGGTTTATGGCTTGCAGAACCATCAGAACACTATTATTAAATGAAGTGGATGGTGATCCTACCTCAGTACTCGAGATAGTTTGGCCTACTGTCTCAGCGGACGCGATATTACTCTCTTGTACTTCCTCTTGGATGGAATCCATGATAGGTAACACTCCTTCACGGTCATCATCGCTTGACTATCCACCTGATTTGGTTTTGGGTGCCAAGGTCACCTGAAGAAAGGTAATGTAAATCAAACCGCGTAAGTTAGTTTGCAACATAAATTGGTTGATGTGTGACTGGATTTGAATCAGACGATTATGAGGTTCCCAATTTCAAAGGGTCAGCTGTTGAACCAGAAACACTGATTTTACATGTCAATAGCACTTTCAAATAAGATAACTAGAACATATGTTAGCATACAACTGGAAGGTAATATGAACAAAAATGTACAAAACTTCTGGCGGCTACTTGGGATTTGATTGTGGGAACGCGACTGGTTCATAGGTAGACAGATCAACATGCAAGGGACTATCAAGAGGGGCTCTGTAAATCTTCCGACTGGGATTCCTTCGTTACTGACTAGAGGGATCTTCTGAGAAAAACTTAGTTCGAAGTTAAAAGTAGATGCAGCAAGATCCTTACAGAAACTAAGGGCTAACTAGTATCGCTAAGGATCAATGATTAAGCTATGTTGTAGCTTTTGAGTTGATTTGTGTAGCGGCCTTTCTTTGTCTTGCCGATTTCTTCTTTTAGCCCTCTATTGCAACCGTTTGACGGGTTAAGGATAATGGGTAGTTAATTTTCCCCTTTTGCTGACACTTGTCCCACTTAAATATCCAATTTCCTTGTTGTTGGACTGTTGTTCTGCCTTGTATCAATTTGGGCCCATGTTAATCCTCCGAATTTAGGTCGATCCGGCCATATTGAGTTAACACCTTCTGCGGCCCTGTCTGGCTTTTGGCGGGCTGGATTTAGGCCTAAACACAACCTTTATCCGTCAATAGAGTTCTGTAAGTCTTAAAAAAAAACCCACCAGAAACTCGCAACAAAACTCCAACAAAGCAGTCAATGTCAAACCCAAAAGGCACACAATTATAACAGGTTTCAACACATACATACACAATGGTATGTCTTTAGAAACCAGCCCAGAAAAACAACTAAAAACCATAGAAAACCAGTAATTTTTCATCTCTTTTATAAAAATACCGTAAAGCTGGTTGATGTTGATCCTAGTTGGCTTAAAAATCACTAAGGGTCCGATCGGTTCGTGGAATTGGGGCTAGAATTGGAATTGGCACCTCCAATTTCAATTTTTTTCGTTTAGGAGTACATTAAGGAGTTGGAATTTGAATTCTACATGAATTATACAGAATTCATTTGTAAGCTATTTTTGGAGCTGCCAAATTCAAAGGGCTGTTAATTGCAATTCTCTACACCGTAGATTTCAAATGGATGTGACAATGGATCGGGTCGGTTAGATTTACCACCTCTATCTTTAATGCAAAAATAAAAATAAAAATGAAAAAAATAATAATAAAATACTTTTTATATCATTCTCATATTCCTTATTTATCATCCCAAAAAATCCAAATTCTAATTATTTTTTGATCTCCAATCATGAAAATCTCAATTCTACTCAATTCCAATTCTCGTTGAACTAGAATTGGAATTGCAATTCTTAACATCAGTTCCAATTCTTCGAAACAATCAGATTATAAGTAAATAAAACCCTTTTAAGAATAATCAAAAGAAGAAAAAGTTTGGTGGTCGGAATTATGTTCCAACAGACCACACTAAATATGTTTCTTCAAGACTCTCTAAAACCGATCATAACCTAAGTCACACAATCCTTCCAACAAGGGGGTGTTTTGGCGCTCAAAACGTTAATCCGCGTTCTGAGAGCGGAAACGCTCCAAACCCGCGGATTTGACTTTTTGAGTGCGGATTGAAGTGAAATGATAAAATATAAAGGTTTGTTTGTAATTTTTTAGGCGTATTTATGAAAATATAAAAATAGGCATCTTTTATATTATATAAGATATGTCGGGGGTTTTATTTTAATATGTCGGGGTTTTCTTGTAATATATTGAGGGTATTTATGAATGACAGGAAAATAATTTTGTATTATTTCCTTTTGTAGTAAACGTGATTGAGCATAAAAATAAAAATTAAAATATTTTTTATATGAATTATAATTTATATATATATAAATTATAATTGAGCACTCTGGACTACAAGTTATAATTGAGCAAAATACTGAACTCATATAAAGCAAATGGGCTAGGTGAGTCTGACATAGAAATTTGTATTTCCGTCCCATCTATTAAAAAAAAAACAGGTTATAATTGAGCATAATACTGAACTCATATAAAGCCATCAATTCATTAATGTCATTACAAATACATGCATAAACCGAACTTTACTTATGTAAGACAAATAAATCTCCTAGCGACAACAACTGATTCAAATGTAATAAGAAGAGAAGTGGTTTTATGAGTTAAGAAACTAAGCTTTTGTTATCTTCTTTGGACCTGATTTTGTATGCCATGTACATCCCAAGTCCCACTACCACCAGACCAGCCACAACCAGGTTCACTATCAATCCTCTATTAGACTGCTGCTTCCTCAGCCCCATGACCAAATCACCAACTGCTTGCTTATTGCTCTCTAATCTAAATTTACCACCATCAGTCTTCCCATGTTCAGCAGCCATTGCCATACCACTGCTTTCCTTCTTCTCTGGAATCATCTTCTCATCGACAGTTGAAGGAGCTTTCTTAGGTTCTTGAGTAGTCGGAACTTCTGGGGTTGGTGTGGTACTGGGTTTGGATTCATTTTGTTGAACGGTTCCTCTTACTATCTTTGGTAAGATAACTGTGAGCTTATTGTTTTCGAACTTTGCATGGATTTCTCCGGTGTTACAAGCTGCTGAAAGTGGAAATTCCTTGATGAATCGACTCCATTTGTTATCCCCAAGTGGGCGTTCTCCACTGAGCTTTATTTTACCGTAGCCAATAAGTTGAACTCTTAATTGTTCTTTCTGAAAATCTGCAAAGGCAATGGATGAAGTCATTGGTTATTTTCCTTGGAGCATGAGCCTAATGTGATTGTCATAATATAGATTACTGGGTGGCACGTGCAGTGCTGCACATTGATACACTCATGGTTTCAAGGACCGGATCGGTGGTCCGTATTGAGATTAGCCAGGACCAGTCCGATCCTAAGCCACGATACAACTATTATATCAAGTGACTTTGGGTCGGACTGGTCCAACTGATACTAATCCGGACCGGTCCAGTGACTGGATCGGATGGATCCATCGATCCAAAGTTTTTTTTTTTTTTTTTTAATTTATAAAACCAACGATCCAATAGGTATCGGCCTGGTCCGGTCCGATAGCGACCGGTATCGCCGACCCGGCGACCGGTCTGGCAGATCCAAAAATTTTGTTAAAGGACAATCCAACTTTTGGATCGGCCGAGACTTGTCCGATCCAAGATCTCGAGATACACCTCTAGAACGTGTTAACCATTTTATTGTCACGTCTTTTATTTATTTATTTTTTTAATTGAAAGAGGTAGAAATAATTATGTTGAAAACTTAGCCGTCACCACTTAGAATAATCCAAAAGATAATATTATTCTTAATTATATTAAAGGTTATTTTTAAAAAAAATTTAAAAATATCTTGGCACACTTTCTTATGGACCCTCTACCTTAATAAGTCTTTTGTTCATCTTTTTGCTTCATATTCCTAATTAATACTCAAAATATAGATCCATAGGGACCATACCCCAAACTAGGGATGGCATAACCCGTGCCACCCTAATGGTTCGGGTTTGCTAACCCATACATCATGTTCGGTTTGGGTTTGGTGCCTGACCTTGACCCATCCCTTTGCCACTCAACTACATGTTATTATATACGTTTATATGTAACATAATATGTTTTATGTTTTATAGGTATATATGTCAAAAAAGTTTGTACATAAAAAAATAATATTTATCTATGACATATAATGCAGTCAAATCAACTTGTCTTGACCCGATAGCAACCCGATCTGGTTAGGAGCAAATTTGGTATTAGGGGATAACAATACGGGGACAAGGATCTTCTGTTATGAAGATCCCTGATATAATATGCTCTTGTTATGTAAACAGGATCATGACACGTGTCCTGGGGGTCCACTGATGGTCCGCCGCATGAATCGGTTTGACAAGTCACCAGTTAATGTGGTGGGCCACCAGGACAAGTGTTATGCTCATGTTTGCATAATAGGAGCATAATACGAGATCTTTATAACAGAAGATGCGGATTCCCAATAAGGGGGTTTGGGTTTGTCAAAACCCACCCCATTGCAAGGTGTGGATCTTCTGTTAACTGGTCCACTGTATAACCTCTTGTGAACAAAAATAACCCAAGGGTAAAATTATAATTTTGCCCTCACTGAGTTACTCTTTGAGAGAACAATTATAATTTTGCCCTTAGGTTATTTGTGTTTATAGGAAGATCTCCTGTGAACCAATTCCGAGAAGATCCTCACTCCCCATTGCAATTCTTAGTGCAAACAAAATAATATACAAAAGTGAAGAATATAGAGAAAGAGTAGTTAGGAAACCAGGAAGTTCGGCGCTGAGGGTGTCAGCTTCTTTCTCTCGTTGCCATTTGAACGATGGTTCGAAATCCTGGTATATGCGAGGGACGGCAGCTTGTGAGCTTGTATCCATTTGAGTCTTCGTCGTATGAGAAAGCTGTGCAATTGTTTGATTTGAGCGAAAAGGAAAGATGTGAGAATGAGCTTATATGCATGAAAAGATTAAGGAATGGAAGTTCAAGTTGTTATTGTTTTCCGGTGCTTCAATTATCCTTTACACATGTAAGGATGATTACTTCTGGGAAGGGCAAAGGGGAAGTTCTTTGTTTCTTTTATAGGCTTCTGAAAGTGTGTTAACCATTCGTTACCTTTCTTGTACAGACCTTGAAGAGAAAGTGATGCTTGTCCATTACCAAAAAAAAAAAAAAAAAAAAGAGAGAGAGAGAAAGAGATGCTTGTCACACGAAAATTGAATGTGCACCGAACGAGAGGCCGTGTAAGATTTTGTGATTGAATCTGAAGTGCATTGGTTTGTAGTTTGTACTGGAGCTCAGGCCTATTGACCATGTAACATGTCCAGTGCCCATATTTGGCTGGTTGGAGGTATGTTTTAGCTAGGGGTGTAATTTGGTCGGTTCGATTTGATTTAGTAATCAAACAAAGGCTTATTTGGCCACACTGAATTGAATATTTCTAATTTCTCATGAATTCAAACTCAGATCCCTATACTGAATCACAAAATTCATAATTATGTGCTCATTTAAATAATTCATATATATATATGTAAAAAAGGTGAAATATCAAAGACAATAATTTTAAACCATGAGCACATCTCTACATGTATTATAACTCTAGAAATGTGATGCCAAATAGTCGTCCCTAAGTCCCTTGCTATTTAGCTTCGACCTAATTATTTTCCCAATCAAACCCCCTTTAGACCGTACCACCCATGGCCATAGGAAAGAATGCTAGAGCAACGATCATCAGGTCTCTACTTCATGACATAGTCAAAGGTAAATAAGGGTACAAGTTGATCCTAATCAGGATCATCCTGAGCTCACACAGTAAGGAAATGGGGATCCATTCTCTTGCTCTCTAAGAAAACGTCGCTACTAACACATGTGGTATGCAAGACATGCTACGGTGGAGCTTTGGGTCCAATGAGTATGTCAACCTTCAACACCGTACGGATCTAAATCAAGTCACAATCTATGTTCCTGACCTGAGCTCCTTAATCCAATTCACAACTCTCAAGTGCCTTGACTAATGTCTCACATCCGATTTTTTCAGGCAATATTCGTGTAGTGATCCTTGTCCTTGAATTATAATTAATATAATTTAATTATAATTTATAATAATCTTTTGTAAGAGATTATGATGGAATATAGTTTTAATTAATTGAATAGGTAATTAATTATAATAGGAACAGATTATGGGGACCTATGTGTAATATTATGAATATTGGAGGTTACTTGAGTAATTCTTACTTTTTCTGGAGATTAGGGCCTTCGTTTGATCCATGAGATCAACTAAGGGTGAGTCTAGTTTTTTCCTAATTTGAAAGCAAGTTGGATAGAGATTGAAGGACTCCATGATTCCCTCCACCTTCTATCTAGGTATGTATGATTATGGGAAAACTCCCATAACCATCCTCTTGGATTTGGTATCTATGACCAAGAGATTGAGAATCTGAAGGGGTTTTTGGTTGTTGTAGAGAAAACGAAAGAGGGAGATAAGAGAAGGGAAGAGAAAGAAAGCTAAGGAAGAAGAAGAAGAAAGGTTGCTGGAAGAAGAACTTGGGAGTGATCTTGAACTGTTGTGGAGATCTACAGAAAAAGGAAACTCAAGCAAGTTCCATTGATCTTCCTCTTTTCATTATCATAGGGAAGAAGTGATAGGTAATAATGGTGAATATGTGCTGGTTGTGTAAACTGATTTATGGTTTATGCTTATGATCATGTTAGGAAGATAGAAATATGTGTATGATCTGGTAAGTATTGGCATGATTAGTAGCATGATATTGGTCTAGTGATGAAGAGAACGATTTCCACATGTGATTTCTTGACCTAATATTGTATTAATGCGAATGAATCTGTGTATGGTTGTGTGATATGAATGGAAGGATCTTTAAAAGGAGACAAAGCCAAGAGAGTGGAGAAAGAGACGGACCTTTTTCATATGGAGCGTGATCAGCAGAAGTCGAAGGGCAAGAGTGCTATGCAACCCACTTCGTCCCAACAGGAGAGTCAGTTTCATGTTGGTAATGGGAAGAGGTAGAGAACCCATTATTAGCAGCGGAGGCCAGCAGTTATTCATGAAATACCATTAGCAGCTCGTTCAGTGCAACAACAGGGCTAGTAGGGTCAGGGTCAGCAGGGCCAAAGATTGAGAGTGTGTTTCAACTGCAGACGTCCAAGGCATCTGAAGTGATTTTGGCCTGCACCTCCGAGAGTACAGCAGCAGCAGCAGCCGAGAGCAGGTGGTACTCCGCCTTTGCCGCCACAAGGCCGTGTGTTCGCCTTAGCGCAGAGAGATGATGATCAATCGAGAACAATTTTGGAAGGTACATTGTTAGTCTTCCATTCTTTTGCACATGTCTTGTTTGAATCTGGTGCTTCACATTCGTTTATTGCTTTTGCTTTCGCGTTATCATTGGGTCTAGCTTATGAGAAGCAAGATGTGGATGTTTCTGTGTAATCTGGTAGGGGCGTAGTTTATCTTACTCGAATTTGCCAATCCAACATGATACAAGTAGGAGATTCTACCTTGCTTGTGGATTTCTTTGTGTTGGAGTTGAAGGAGTTTGATGTCATCTTGGGCATGGATTGATTGTCTACCCATCATGCCAAGATTGACTGTTTCCAACAGGTTGTGACTTTTCACATACCAGGTTCGACTCTACTCCATTTTATTGGTTTTGTGAGGGGTTGGTTGGAGGTCATGGTTGCTAGTCTATCCTTTGAGGATGATAGGCGAACAATCGATCGTATTCCTATGGTGTGTGAGTTTGGAGATTTGTTCCAGAAGATTCCAGGTATGCTACCGCGGAGAGAAAAAGAGTTCCAGATTTATCTTGTATCGGGGACTATGCCTATTTCTCTTGTGACATACCGGATGGCTCTGTCTGAGTTGAAAGAACTCAAGGTTTAGTTGGATCAGTTGTTGGCTTTGAGATTTGTGAGGTTCAGCACATCTCCTTGGGTTGCTCCTGTGTTTTTCGTGAAGAAGAAGGATGGCTCCATCTGCTTATTTGTTGATTACCGTCTATTGAACTCTGTGACGATCAAGAACAAGTACCATTTTCCAAAGATTGAGGAGTTATTTGATCAACTTGAGAGAGTTGCGTATTTCTCGAAGCTTGATCTGAGGTCAAGCTATCATCAATTGTGGATCAAGGATGAGGATGCCAAGAAGACAGCGTTCAGGACTAGATATGGGCTCTACAAGTTTGTTGTCATGTCATTTGGTTTTACGAATGCCCCTACAGCATTTATGGACCTTATGCATTGGATCTTCCGCCCATAGATAAGTTTGTTGTGATTGTAGACACCCCAATTTGCACGAAAAAAAAAATCTTTCTGATCTTTGCAGCTTCTGGAGGCTTGAGCTTGGCACCTTTCTAACCACGGACCATCATCCTTAATCCAAAATTCCTTTGAGCCAAAGTTCCTATTGAAATCCCACAAGTTTGCAAAATTACCAAAATACCCTCAATGAATCCTACTTGCCTTATTCACTTTAAAATCAATTTTTGACCGTAGATCTGAAATGTAGGCGAATAATGCTTTCCAACGAGTATATTTTTTCTAGATTCAAAATCATGTGCAAAAGTGATTGTTTTACCCTCGATGTCATTTTGGCCAATTATGCAGTTTCTAAATGGCAGAGAAATATTCTGACATCGGATTCAATCTTTTCACGCAAAACCTTTAAATCACAGTAATTTGGTCAAATTCTGAAATCAGCAACGAGAAGGGTATTTTTGGTATTTGATAAACATCTTAAATAGGTTTCAAATAAATTAAGTGAGAAATTAGGTAGAAAATAATTTGGGATTAATTTAAGGATATTTCTAGAAAGTAGATTAGGTGGTTAATTGGGATCAATATTAATTTGAGATTATGATCCTTCAATAAAGAAAGGAGTCAGTCTATAGTGCCGACATTTTCTCATATGTATAGTGGAGAACTCTATCTACCGTCAAATTTTTTTATATATAAAATCTCAATCGTTAACAATCGGTTGGTACTATGCCGAGGTCGGCATAGTAGAATTCTCCTAAGGGTGTGTTTAGTTGGTCAGAAAGTAGCGCGAGAAAGGAAAGCAATTGGAAAGTAAAGTAAAGTAAAGGAAAGGACAGTAAAACTACATTTCATGGTGTTGTTTGGTTGTCTGGAAAAGAAAGTAAGAATTTGACTGAAAATATAGATTATAGTGTTAGGATGACAGGAAAATTATATAGGAAAGAAAAGTTATCAAACTTTAAAAACTATATCTCGTCTTATATATATATATATATATATTATGTTATGAATGGTGTGCAATATTTGTTATTGTAAATATTTTATCAAAATTTAGATAAATCTAAGTTTTTGAATGAGATCATTATCACGATAATGAAATAATATTAATATAGTTCAAAAAAATATTTTTAATATCTATTTACTATAATAAGTATCGGGTACCCGATGGGCACCCGTTAAGAATCGGATATTTGAGGATTCGATTTCTGGGATTCACTTTTTCAACTGAACTTTATGCCGAATTAAATTCTAAAGCTATGTTAAAGTTAAAAAAAAAATACATTTAAACTCTATAAATACCATCAAATGGTCATTCTTTTCACCATTCATTTTTTATCCAATCTTTTAACCGGAACAATTGAGTTCTACTGCCACTTTAATGACTAGTAAAGACTATTTTAATCTATAATTATTGATGGTCTGTAACAACTATAAACTTAGACACTTTTAATTTACTTTGCAGTAGTTGGCGATAATGCACTTAATACTTTATTAGTGATTAATATTTTATGCTTGTCTAATCTTCTCCTTTTTTTGTTATTATTGTAGGAGATTACACAACAATCTTTGGGAGCACTTTTTGGGAGGAATTGAGAGTAGATTATTGTAGTGACCTAAACTCACTAATTGAATTCCCCCTTTATTTATTAAATTATTTGAATTATTTAATTTCATATGTATGTATAGTTCTAGGTATTTAATTAGACATAAGGTGTAATTTAATACTATTAATTTGGTTTAGGGGTCAATCTGTAATTAACTTTATTTAGGGGTAACTCTTGTAAATAGATTTTGAATTCATTTGAATGCACAAACAGTTCATGCGTTGAACTGGTCGTGCATTCGTGGCATGATTGTGGGTGTTGACGGAGAGAAGGTAGGGGGTTAACTCCCTATTCCTCTCACTCATTGTGGTTCGTTCAAACCGAAGAGAAGAGAGTAGAGGTTTTTTTTAGAATGAGTTTGAGAGGGAGTTGAGTTGCAGTTCTTTTTCTGGGTTGTGTGCAGTGGAGAAAAAGTGAGAATTGTAGAGGAAGAGGAAGAAGAAGAGCATCACTTGTGGATCAGTCGTTGCAAGCCTCATCCAAATCTACGGTAAGTAAATCATCCGGTTTCCATTTGAACGACATTCATGATGCTCTGTTTTTCCTTTGTGAATGAACATATTTCTGGTTTGGCATTTATAGAATTATATTTTGATCTTTGAAGCATATCCGGCTTATGACATAACGAATATGATTTAACCTTGTTCTGCATATATACATGTTTTGATTGTAGAAATCCATGAGAATGAATCTACATCTTTATATTTCAGTTTTCATAAGAAATTACAGAATCTTATGAAATTTGAATCGGATTTATGAAATACTTTTGAGATGATTTCATGAGGTTGAGGTGTATGATTAGATAGTATTTTTACTCAAAAATTTGGACTGAGACTCTGTTAGAACCCTGGCTATGAGAATCCAGCAAAAACAGAGCAGAACAGAGCAGTAGTGATTCAGTCATTGTCTGCAGGAATGTCGATCGATCGGACATGTAGATGAGCGCAAACCACGATCGATCGGGAAAAACGATCGATCGAAATTAGCGATCGAGCGACAAAGTTGATCGATCAGAATGGATCGTTCGCAGATGTGCGTCTGAGCACAGTGCGTTGCATTTGAGCGCAATTGCACAGAACAGAACCTAGTGCAGAATTTAGTGAGGGTTTGAATGTCTTATGGGCTGGCTCATAGTGCTTTATGATGGGATTAAGTGAGGTTTAGGGTCAAGGACCAGCAATGACCTACTTGTTGCCCTTAGCACGAGCGGTCTACTAGACACACTCCTCTGTTAGTCTACACTTAGGTAAGGACTTAAAGTGAAACTTTAGAGTAACTATGTTTTGACATCATAGGAATGTGAAGGATGGGTCTCAATGGATTATGCACGTGTATGGGCGCGTGTATAGTTTCTGAGGGGATCTATCATCC
>JAUPMG010011213.1:0-15637 GCA_031762675.1 Pachysandra terminalis
AAAGAGGCTTCAGGGAAAGGAGAATTTGTTCGTGGCATAGCTGGTGGAGGAGGGGTTGGAAAGCGCAGCTCTTGAGGGAGGTGGATGCTCAGTGGTGGGAGGTGGATCTAATCCCAGGCGGAGGATTACAGGGTCATCAGTAACAGTCCTGCCCTGGTTTCCGGATGAATCTTGCTGATTTTGCATGGTTGCTTGGTGGATTCTTCAGATGATTACGATCACATGGACAATAAAGACGAGAGAAGTGGAGTGGGAAACTCAACAGGCTCCCCAGCGGAGTCTCCAAATGTTGATCCCGGAAAACGGTCAGCAAAATGAGTTTAATAGAGTGACAGATGTCACCTTAGAGATGGTTAACAACAGGGGATGAATAGGTTAAAAAAAAAAAGCCTGTCCCGTATTGGCCTAAACTCGAGAGCCGTTCCAATACGAGGTTTCCTTATATGGGTAGGTCAGAATCACAAACAGACTTAAAAAAGGGGGTTTGAAATCCCAAGAAATGGGTCAGAGATAGCACACAAGCAGAAAAGCTTCTGAGTCAGAGAGCTTTTTTAATCTTTCAGCCGGCCTCTTTTTACACCCTGTGTCCCCCTTTGTTTGAATGAGAATAAGGGATTTTATAGCCAAAGTTCTCAGACAAGGTGTAGGTGACAAGTGTTAGTCATCGGGAGGCAGACATGATAAGATGGTTCCACGTGTCTTGGCCCATACCTTGACTGTCACTTGTCACTTTATACAAGTGTGCAAGCAACCTCGGCCTTGTGCTCAGTCCGTTTGATGTGACATTTCCTATGCGGGTCTGATCAACTGCGAACAACCGCAATGGGTCTGATGGGACGTCTCTGGGCCACCATCTCTTTAGGTATTTCGATTCCCCTCCCCCCCTTTTTTGTCTTATTGTATAGATATTTTAAGATGCTCGGGGTATTGTCCCCGAGCTCGATCTTAACTCGATTACGAGTGCAATACTTCGTAACATCGGGTAAAGTCACATTTGTGCTTATAGCACAACATTAACATGTGATCTCGGGTGCCTTTATACTTGGCGTATGATTGTCCCAAAGCAGTCCCTTTTTAGGACTTAGGACTTTAGAAAAGAAGTCTATGTTGCTTCATGACGACTATCTAGTGTGTGAGGGTTTTGATGTGATCCTTCAGTTAGGCGAGGATTATTACTCCTTTTCCGGTTTAGATAGTCTGACTTGATTTTGAGATTAGATCATAAAGTCTGTTCTCGGACTTGGAATTAAATCAAATTGTCTTTATTCTGTTCTCGAGATAAGATCATAAAGTCTATTCTCGGACTTGGAATAAGATCAAATTGTATTTATTCAGTATCGAGATTAGATCATAAAGTCTATTCTCGGACTTTGAATAAGATCAAATTGTCTTTATTCAGATCTCGAGATAAATCATAAAGTCTATTCTCGGACTTGGAATAAGATCAAATTGTATTTATTCAGATCTCGAGATAAGATCATAAAGTCTATTCTCGGACTTGGAATAAGATGAAATTGTCTTTATTCAGTCTCTAGACTAGATCATAAAGTTTATTCTCGGACTTTGAATAAGATTAAATTGTCTTTATTCAGGTGTATATACACTGGCGAGAAAGGAATGGATTATGCCCGAGAGTTTACCTGGTGTCTTTCTCTTATTGGTCCAATTTAAATATTCAAATTGAGGGATCATCGGTACTAATTTTAAAAGAATTTATTAAAATTCTCCCTCTCAGAGAGTTTTGTTATATTATGAATTTATGAAGCCAAACTAGGTTTGGCTCACTTGGTTACTCTTCTAGCTAGCTAGATCCTTCCAATGTGTATACGATTCTTAATAAAAAAAATGCAATCTAGGAATATATGATACTATGCTGCAGGAAGCATGGGCATTGGTTATGATAATTATGTACATTGGTCATTGGCATGATAGAGGAAAATCTGATCAATTGAATTACACCCCATTATTGATCATCACATGATTCTTCAATCTGTAGGACCCATCAAAACAGGTTGTGGGAGGTGGTATTATACCACTCCACAACCACAACCTCAAATTAGGGAAGTTTGATTTTCTCAGCTTTAAGGAGGGAAAAGTAGGGTTTGTCCTTAACTTTATGTCCCATCTTATTAATTGCCTTAGTTTTTGGTGTCCTAAAGTTAACAGATTAAGCTAAAAGGATTATTGATTAACTTTGTTTGAAATCACTTAGCTATTTGGATACCCTTTTGATAATTTCTTCTTCACTTTTCTTTTATTTATCATCATTGATTTCTTTTTGTTAGTAATGTTGTCTTTGACGGTTTGTCCATAGCTAGACAACAAACAGTCAGATAATAACTTATAATGTGAAAAATAGTTGAGACAAGTTAAACCTTTATAAGAAGGAGAGAGTTACAGTTGAGATCTGGCACGTGGCAAATGCATGAAGAGATCAAGACCAACCATTGAATGTATTTCACTCTTGAGAACAGGTGTTAACCTCATGTGAGGTTCACAGAAGATCCAAGCAAGACGTGTCACGATTTAATTGGGCCAATTTTCTAGTTAATTTCCTTGTAAGCTCGAGCCCGGCCCATAATTTCATTGGGCCTGAAACTTCATTACAATGATCTCAAACTTAATCTATTTTATTCCTAAAAAAAAAGAAAAAAGAAAAAATATTTCTTTTTCTAATAGAGCAATTATATACGCTATTCATTCCTCGGCTATTGATTGAGACACAGATTAAGGATCCACATGGAGACCTCAGGGAGAGCAAAAGAAGGGAGAATGATTGAACGGTGCTGATTGGTCGATTCAATCAAAATATTGACCAACCATTTGAGTGCAAGACGGGACCCATCAATCAAGCATAGGCACGTGGTGTGCTTACTGATACATACATAACGGTTTATGATGTTATCACAAGACTCATAGCTACATAAACCATACCTCCCGACGTTAACGGCCACCCCTATGGCCCACTAACTTTGTACATCTAAATACATATCTACCTCCATAGCAGCTGTGTCACACTAGCTGATGAATCTGTGATTCAGATCTCATTGGCACTAGAAAAGAAATATATATTTTAAAAGAATTAGTCCATGCATTAACATGCACATGCACTCAACTTGGGCAAATGAGAGAGTGGGTCTAGTAGATCGTGCTTTGGGTCTTGGGCCCTACCCTGAAAATTAGCTTAGGCGGGTCCTACTACTATTAGCCAGCTCTTCTCGGCGGCGCATTTTAGCTGATCGCACTGAACAGTGAAGTGAACAGACAGGAATGAGATTGAGGCGATTAGGAGCCGTCAAATAAGGTGATGGATGGGACCCACTTTAGAAAAAAAACCTTCTCGACTCGCGAAACGTGTCTAGGATGTTCTCTCGCGGAGAATATTTTTAGGCTTTCGAGAAAGATCAGACGCAAGTAGGGTAGGCCTGTGGACCCCACGTGCGCATGCGTTTTTCAATTTCCCTTAGATTGTGGTTCTCCTCCTAGTCCTCATCATGTAGGTACTCCCTACTTGTCCTCCCTAATCTTAAACTGTTTGATCATGTCTCGTGATGTATAGAGAAGATCGTAGGGTAATCAAAGGACTAAGACAGATTAGTGGTGTCCCATGAGAAGGATGTTAACATTTGCCTTTTACCTCCCCAAGCAAGTAAAGAATCCCCGCCGCGACGTGTGAAAGGAATTCCTACTTCCTGTGTTGATGACGTACAGAGATAGCTTTTCCGAGGTGGACAGCACCGGAGCTAGTGCGCCACACGTCATCAAAACCCTCCCATCCTAAGCCCACCTATTTCTGGTTTTCCCGATTTGGAATAATCATCGTTGCTATATATAAATATACACATTGATCAGACGGTCAATATTGTGGTGTATAGTAGTTGAACTTAAAGACTTTGGGCTAAAAGGGAAATGAATGAACATAGCCAGGTTCGTCGTATTAAGAAGACTTTGTATAGGATGGGCGGTGTCCTATCCTATGTAGGGTATAGTGGGACCGCCGACCACATAAAATCGGGTTCCCAATAGGTCAAGATATGCTTTGAAACGGCACTCGTAATGCATGATGAGTATGAGTATACGTTATCACCACTCACATGATAGGGTCGCAGTATTCCAATACAAAAGGGACCCACACGTTACTCTAGGAAAGCGATCCATTGTCCGAAACTGATGGCATAAGATCCAGAGTTAAAAGTACAACGAACACATACTGTGAGTCCTAGGAGTAGAGGGGTATAGGACAATCACAGTACATATACGTTGATTGCCTTTGCAAGCCTCGTTGAAGATGAAATTGCTATACCAAGGACTAAGGGTGATGACCCCGAATCCTGTAGCACCTTTAAAACGCTTAGGGGTTTATAATGTGCACAGCACAAGGCACAATTAATAAGCCGTGCCATAATATGCTGTGTCGTACCACGGCCAATGGATTCAACATAGCCACATGTACCATTGGAAAACGTGTATTGAACAAAAATAATGCTAATAGAAACGTAAAATGGAGCCGGTAATTTAAGCCCGGCCCGTTTAGGGACAATGAGTCCGCACAGTTAGCCTAGACCCAGCTTTAAGCCTGCGGGCTTGTCAAGCACGGTTTTATAGAAACTCAAAACACTTGGGGCTGGGCTTGGACTAGATATGTATAAGCCCGACCTAACCCAACCCAGCCCCATTTTAATTTTCATGCATATATAATACTATATGTTTAACATATTTAAAGTTATTTAATCATATCCCTAATTAATTTAATGATTTATTTTGTAATTTTATTTATTAAAATGTTGAAAAATATGTAGCAAAATTTGTAAATATAGATGAATTTAAAAATTTTAAGAATTTTTTATTAATAAAATAAAAAATATATAAAAACAGTCAAAGAATCAGCCTTAATTAGTCCGGGCTCGAGCTTTTCATATTAATTTAGGACCAGGCTCAATCTTCATTCTTAGGCCCAAAAACTTGGCCGGTCCAGGCCGGACTTGGGCATGCATAGCACCCTTAAACTCTCTCTTAAACCCGGCCCGTGTCCGGCCGGACAAATTGCCAATCCTACATAAAAATGGTCCACCGTGTTTACTTGCGTGGTGGTTTTTTTTTTTTGGCCAGGTGGGGTAATGTGATAGCCACTATCCAAATCATTCACCTCACAAAACAGGCCATGTCAATCGTGTAATATGAGTCAAGATCATGTCGAAGAAAATATAGACAATGGGATTAGCCAAATCCTTTGCCACGTGTAAAAATTAAAATCCGTGTATGACCCAGAGATCTTATTCATGCAAGGCCATAGTACAGATTAACACTGGTTAGGGAAGAGCAAAAATAATCCATACCACATTAAGCTTGTGCCTGGGATAAAACTGAGCTTTGCCGTCGAATCTACTCGTTCAACTTGCAAACATTGATGAACTTCTGAACTGCATTGCGGTACTGTGTGCCCTGTAACGATGATAAGCAATACGGTATGTTAGTATTACTAGTAACGATGGTTAACGCAAAACCTAGTTACCATGACAAGAAGATCATAATCCAGAATCATACCTCCCAGTAAAGCTGGTTGCAATCCATGCACTGCCAAAACTTGAGATTCTTATTAAATAAACAGTTTGGGATTACTTGAAATCCCTTTGCAGCTTCCACAGCTTCTTCAGTTGTTAGCGGCTTCTGTATGAAGCTTCCGTTGCATTTGGTGCACCTTGACATTAGCTTATCCTCACAAATTTTTAACCCGAAAGTCTCAATCGCCTGCAAGAATATTTCCGCTGCCAATTACTTTTTTGTATCTACCAAAGTAAAATTCTAGTGCAGCCCTATGAATATGGATACAACGGTTTACAAGCAAACATGACAAAAATGTTATAAATACAATGCTCTCCACAGCACTTGGGATTTCTGAGCTACTTTCCTCCATCCTTTCTCAAGTCAAACCAGACTAATGCAAGCTTAGGTTCGTTGGATGGGTAATTGAAGAATTTATCAATAACACATCAAAACTTATGGTGCTTATTTGCATTGAAAATCTGACCTTAATAATAGTACAAAAAATAAAAAAACTAATGAATAAACCATAATTACAGCCCTAACAAGGGAAACCTATAACACTAATGAAGACATAAATGCCCCTCTTAACAAGCAGGACATGCACCTTGGTTAAATATTTCCGACAACTAGCCATTGGCGATGCCGGATTTATAAAAGACCAAATATATTAGAAGGAAATAACAACTAATACATAAGAACCAATTACAATCATCAACCAGAGAATAAGGTAGGAAGTCTGTCTCAAGACAGCCTAAACTGTCGCGCAACCGTTTTGTCAAGAGCGTTCCTTGTCAACCTTGACCTGTGAAGAAGACAAAGAAAAGGAGCTAGAAGGAATGAGGATTTGCAATAACTGAAGAAGTGGAGTGAATGCAATCACAGAGCAGCAAAACCTTACAGGTTGAAGATTTCTATCTTTCTCTTTCAAAGTCTTCTTCTCACTAATGTTTCAGGCTTTCAAATTTCTAGTTTTTAACACAGACCTTCGATCCTCTTCAATGGAGGATGAGTGCTAGTATTTGTAGAGAGTTTTCCACTCTCAGTAGGACACGTGTCACTCAGCCAAGCGTTTAGAGGGGGACCCTCGAGTGCTAAGCAAATCCTGAGTGACACGTGGTCCTGGATAATATCTTGAAGGATGCGTGTATTTCAACACGATCGAGTTATGTCCAGAGAAAGAGACCAAATCATTTCAGACCTTGAAAACTGTTCTGCAAAAGGTTGCTTTGGAACTTGATCGACACAGTTCTGAAGGCGCGTGTCACTTTCATACAAGTTCCAATGAGCAACGTCACCATCCTGCCTCCATTCCAGATAAGACAAAACCCCCTTTAGATAAGTTAGAAAGTAGATATTTTATAAGTTGGTGAGGTTTTCACCATGTGCTTTGTATTATGAGAATCCGTTTCAAGACAACCTTTTTAGGGGACATTCAATGTATTTTGCTGAATCCGTATTTCAAAGAAGAACTCCCTTTGGCGGCTATCTTCCTTCTAGGAAATCAAGCGTCACTGTACCCTTATAGGGTGATCAATGTATTCTTTAATTACCTATGTAGAGAGTGTCTCGTCAGGTAACTCGTTTTCATGATCAATCGTCCCTAGTAAGGAGGGGTTTACCTTGAAATCTGTGAAGGTTCATAGCTACAGTAACCAATCCGAGTGCTTTCTACTTGGATGAACTTAGAAGTAGACATGAATTCCTATAAGGTAAAGGGAGATGACGTTCTCAAAGTCTGGGGGAAACCAATCTTTCAGGAAGTACGTCTGAAGATAGCGTGCTTTCAACTTCTATAGTCCTTTCCACTGAGGATTTTCTTTCTGGAAGTGATAGTCCCAAGATATGGCTTGAAGTCAATTAATGAGAATAAATGAAAGTGACTTCGAGCCCCAGTTGGTAAGTCGGATGCATAAAAGACAGCATTCGAGGGGTAAACCCAAATCTGCATCCCTCGAGGAGGACGGAATCCGTAGTCTTTTGTGGGTGACAAGCCCTTGACGAATTGACTCTCACGAGGTGGTTAGCCTAGAATTCACCTCAGGAGGAAGGAATATTCCTCCTTTGAGTTCACCAGTAGCAGGAGGGAACATACCTCCTTTGAATTGACCATCTGGAGGTGGTTAGCCTGAAGATTTCCTTCGGAATTGTCCATCGAAGTTGTCCCTCGGATATGTCCATCGAGGTCCGTCAAAGTTGTCCATCGAGGTTGTCCCTCGGATATGTCCGTCAAGGTTTCCTTAATGAGAAGGAAAATACCTGCCTTGTGATCCTTCAAGACAAAGCATACAAGTGATCCTTCGAAGTCTATGGATGTAATCCAAGAATGACTCCTGAGTTAGAAGGTATAGGAAATTCCCTCGAGGATCTTTCTTTGCATAAAAGTACCTTTAAAACGTAAATGTATGGAATAAAATCACTTCGAAGTCTGTTCTAGGGAGCAGATAGATGTGACTTCGAGGATCTATTAAGATTTTACTTTTCTGAGGAGTTTGTTAGGAATAGCATGCCCCTAAATACATCATTCGAGTAAAATGAGGTCCATCGAGGGAAGAGTAAAGTTCTCATTCCCTCGAGTTGCAAGAAGGCAGTATGTCGTGGGAGCATAAGTCCTTGGTCCTTTGAATATTTTAACAAGGGAAGAAGGAACGTGTTTGTTGGGTTTGGGACACGTGGCATTCTCCCATAAGCTGAAATTCAAAAGGGTAGCTTCCTTGAAAAGCTATCGCCTTTATTAGTGGTAAGAACGGTCAGATATCTTTCTGCCGTTTCAAATCTTACATTTTCACCAAACAGTCCAATCACCGTACGTAGCTACTGACAGCTGGCACGTGATAGGGACGACTGTACAGCCGTTACAGCTTTAATGAATGATTCAGTGTGTGCGGCTACACCCAAATCACGTACACGTGCTTTTACGAAAGCGCCGCATGTAAAGTGGGGTTAAATTAGCCCGCCTGATCACCACCATCATATATGTGGTAACCGTTACCAAAATTTTAATTGTAACCAGAAAATCCTAGGCATCATGTGAATTATGAAAAAGAAACAAGTGAAGGGACTTTCTCATCTATCAGTTACAATGTTTCATGATTCCTTGATTAAGCTAATTGCTAAAAAGCCATGCCCAAATGATTAAACAATGAGTGAACCTATGCATCTCGAGGAGGTAAATGAATATATACCTCAAGTAGCTGGTCGTTCTTGAGAAGACTATTCACCTTATATACTTGACTGTTTATCAAATAGTCATGCCTCAATAGCTTGGCATCTCGAGTCAAGAGCACCCTCTTTTCTATCTGTGCTTGATCTATTAACTGCCTAAAGACATCAATCAGCACAATGGATGACAAAAGCTATGTTTCCTATTGCAAAGAGATGTAATTCACTAAAATCATTTGAATGATTCACAAGAACAAACACCTTGGTTCAGGCTTTTTTGAAGATGGAACTGCGGCATCTATCCCAACACATCGTAAATGCTTTGCTAAGCCTTCCACCTGGGCAGATATTTCATTAAAATCATGCAGAAAAATAATATGATCTGTTACAGTGTGCATCAGATGAAACCAAATATACTCAGTAATAATCATGAGATTATATTCCATTATCATCATTCTGCAAATCTTCAAAACATAAAAAGCAATGATAGATTCTGTATTGTCAAAAGAAAATGAAAGCACTTGCAGAGATAAGGAAGTGGGGGCAGAAGAAGCAGTTTATACTAACACTAAATAATAAACACAAGGTACGAAATGTTCAAGACAATTTTAATCTAAAAGAAAGCTGCAAATGCGTACTTATAATGATGCTACATTAAAAATGCTGCTTACCATTACATCACAGAGATACTTGGGGCATTCATCAACCCCCAAGGACAAACCCCATGGTGGGGGGCCTTGCCAATGACTGCAATTTTCAACCCGTTTTTCTTTGCGAACCAAAACCAATGAAGATTTTTTTCTCTCTTTTCTTCGTGATGTTCTAGGCTTTCTGTCAGAATCCTTCAATAAAAAATTTTCAGCATATCTTCTGACGATCATTGAGAGAGAATTATCCAGAGGAAAGGTATCTTAACATGAAGACTTGGAAAGATGTCGTACTGCAGTATCGTTTCTAGGAAGAATTTCAGAAAAAGCAGCAGCTGTGACCATAACTGACGCTTCACAAAATTTAAGTCTAAAGCATTATTATGAACATCAGGCTTTTCAAGAATCTCTTTCAACCCAAGATCCAGTAAAATGGAATGCAGTTCGGTAGTGTTATGCAAGGAATTGCCTGCAATACAACACCGAAGAGTTCTTCAGCAACAATACCTAAAAATGTGGAATAGTACATGCAATGTGACTCATATATTGCACATTTCTATACTTCATGGTTGTACTTAATTTGATTATATTCACACACCAAAAATTTCAAGGCCAAATGGTAAACAAAACGTAACAATCTACACTCTCATACACACACACACACACACACGTGTGTGTATGTGATAAATATCATGCCATGATATTGACAATAATAAGGCAAGATCAAATAAGTTTATGACTTGTAAGGGTCAAAAGAGACCTTGATTTGAAAGGTACGGCAAAAAAATTAATCTGATTAACCACATTCTAAATAATCCAATGAGCAAACCACTAGTTCATCGTAGGAATCATGGTCAGAAACTTCTATGAACTTAAAATCCATACCTTTCTAGAAATCAAGTACCAGAATGTTTGATTGGTACTTCTTTTTTGTTGTCTATTTTCCTTTTTCTTTTATGATATGAATAGACAAGAAGCCAATTCTGTAGACAATAATCTAAAAATTTGAATGTCTTCACTTTTTCTTTTTGGTGAAGCCTTCATTGTCTTTCACCAACTATCAGTGCACACAAACCATAGATGCCGGAAGAAGACAAGAAAAAAAAAACAAAAACAAATCCATTTGCATCACGATTGGTATTGGCAGTTGAATAAGTCAAACAATGAATTGTGTTATCTAACACTTTAAAAGAACGAGGAAAAAAAAGAAATTAACTCATTTTACAGAATCAAGAATTTCAACAATAATCTACATAAAACTCGAGGAAAACCCAATCATGAATATCCCAGAAATTTACCTAACCTCGTCCAACCTATTTAGCTCAACACTGGGGATCACAAAACAGTCTATACAAAAGCAGACTTCAGTTTAGTGTTCTGTCTTATACAGCTTATCAAAACACCAACAAAATGCTTTATCCATACTAGTTGGGGTTGGCAACATGAATCCTGCTCCGCCATCCCAATCTATCATAGACCTTATATTCGGCCATATTATGGGTCTTTCTAGCCAACTCCACTCAGTTTAATTTTTCTCTCTCTCTCGCCCTCTCTTGGATCCTTCAGTGTGCATCCCCTCTCACCATCTTACAACCACCACCCTAGGCTTCACTTTACATGCCCAAGCCCTGTTAACTGCTCTCCTTCTTCTTATCTTCTGTGTGGTCAATACCTACACACTCTCAGACATGTTCATTCTGTACCTCATCTTTCCTAGTCTTCTCACACTCATCTCAACAATGCCATCATATAAATAGTTTGCTTCCCTGTTGCCCAACATTTAGCTCCATATCAGGCCTAGTAGCCGTCTTGTAATTATAATAACTTATCAAAACACTGCAAATGCAGAGTGAAATTATAATATCTCTTCAAAAGTCAATGAAGCAAGGCTGACTTTCTGGAGAACACATTTTAAGTAATATTTTCTTGAATTTGATAGGCAGCCTTATTAACAATGCCCCTTACATGTAAGAAACACTTGCAAAAAGCATCATCCAATATGAACAACATGCTACAAAACTACAATGCAGCCATCACCAGTTATGTATGTTGTCTCACATGTTATCATAGACGTAGCTTACAATCTAAAACAAATAGTGAAACTTGAAAAGCATCAGCCTATACGAACCTTCATTTACAGCCTTACCCTGAAAGATAGTAAATATTTCTAGTAAGCAGTGTGCATCAGCAGCTGCATATGTCTTTTGCTCTTCTGTAAGAGGACGGTGTGACCAATCACTACATTGAAGTTCCTAAAAGTAGACACAGATTACATTAGATCTAAATTATATTAATTTCTTGGGTAGTTGTCATCTAAGCCAGTAAGTATGACTTTGAAGAAAGAAGGAATCAAAAATTAAAAGGTAGAGTATTTATGTCTCTGGCTAGAACTTTTCTGTTAGGCCAAGTGTATACTCTTTATGTACATAGGCATAGCCCTCTTTACTAAATAGTACAAAAATATTCCACTTTTATCGATAAAAAATAAATAAATAAAGTCTGCAGAAAGTGGATAAAGCATAGTAACTCATGTTCACCATAGATGGGTAGGAAAATTCATTCTTTTAACCATCACAAATTTGACACACATAATGCTGCTAGATAGCTGCTCGGTGTTCTTTATCAATTAGAATTAAAAAAATTCTTAAAAAATAGAGAGAGGGGGAACGGGGGGAGGGGAAGGAAGAAGAGAGAAAAATAGAGGTTATAAAGAAGCGTATGAAGCTATTTAAGCTTTTTGAATAATTCTTGCGTTCATGCAACCACCAGGGAATATAACATGCCAATTGGAAATATTATTCAATGATTGAAAATCTTTAAAATAGCTGAAGATAAATTCTTCAGCTTATACAATCAAAGCACCGCCAGGTGGACGTTATATCCCATTTTCTTTTACAAACATCATCATGTTGAGGCCTGCTCTGGTGCTGATTGGGATGGGTTGACATAAATCTGATGTTAATACAGATGCCACGTAAATAGAAGCAATAGTAAGATACAAGCTTAGCTGCAATGTATAGAATATATACTAAACCAGGTTCAATAGTTTCTTAAGTAAATTAATATCATCTACAAGTTCACAAAATGGCAGTTAAACACAGATCATTTTTGGCTTCCAAGCTTGAGAGATTATCCTTTTCTATATGGGAAATCTTATTATATTGAGAATTCGAGGCAGCATAACGGGAAAAGATAAATAAAACTCTAGAACAAAGATAACTGCTGGTAAAGTAAAGGAATGGATATTTCATTTTCCTTTTTCGGGAGGTTTGAGCACTCTAACCAGCAATATACAACATAGTGCCTTGTCGTCTCAAAAATTACCTTCCATACCGTGAACAATTATCGGAATAAGGTTTGGAAGATGATGATATGGATCGATAATAAATTACAGCTAATACCATTTTTTTTTTCTTTTGCACATTAAAAGAAATCAGTTCCGAGCGATTTCCCTAGTACCCATATTGTCATCATATCTAAAAGAACATATTATATCGCAAAAGTAATCTTAAAGTGCTACTGAAGAACATATTCAATTAACCATAAACGGCAAATACCAAGGCGAAATGTGTCTTTCATAAAGCTTTGAAAGAACCAAAAATAAAAGGATCCCAAAAAACCAAACCTTTGAAAGAGAAACACCAAGCATTTCTTCACAAACAGTTGCCAAGCTTTTGGTTTCCTTTGATAACTTTCTTCCCGGTTGCTTATGTTGCAGATAATTATATATTCTTGTAATATCCAAATAGGGTTCAACCTATTCCACATAATTTGAAGGAAAATATTCAGTTTTAAATCAAAACATAACCATTAGAGGATAAATTATCGAAATTCAAATGATATAAACTGGTCATTAAGCAATTAATCATGAAAGATTGAACTTACCCTATCGAATCCCTGGTGACAACCTTGAGAACAGAAAGTAGAAGACAAATAGATCAAATCCTGTTTAAATTTAAACCCTAATTTTAGAACATCAGGAGAAACAAACATGTCTCTCAACAACTCCCAGATTGAAGGGAGAGGAATCGCTAGCAAGTCGAGTAGGAAAACCACCGAATCATCGCTCCGGTGATTGGTCGCCGCCACCGAGTCGCCGTCGCCGAGTCGAGGAACAACTCGACCAGCGATCTGGAGGAGTGAAACAGTAGGGAAAGAAGATTGTTGAGAACGAGTGGGTTTCCATTCGGCGTCGAGTCCAACAACTGAGGACCGATTCAAAGCCCAACTCAGAAGTGCAAACTCAGTCGAATCGATCGACGATACGAAATGGATCTCAAAAGGTTTCCGTTCTTTGGAATCCATTCACAGTCGCAAGAAGTGTTTTACCGCGTTTTCATGCTTCGCGGGTAATAAATCATAAATGGGTTTCTCCGGCGAATTTTAGCAAGAAGAGCTACCATGTGGATCTACAGTACATTGCTCTAATACTGACGTAAATCATTTGCCGTCAATTTTAAATAGAACGAACAGATTATCAGATGATCAAGAAGTTGGAGACGTTATAAATTGTGGTTAACCATAGGATTCATGCCACGTGTTTCATGATGACAACCGTTGATGTAATGCACATCCAACGAATCAAGCGCCAAAAACCATTTTCCGCGTCTCATCTCTCTGTCTCTCTCTGTCTCCTGTTTGCTTTGCCTTTGAGCTCGTTAATGGAGTATTGAGTTTTATTATCAATTAAGGATTTCCTCTAGTTCAAACAAAGATCGTTGATTTCTTCCGCATTCAGAGATCTTCAGAATCGTCAGGTTAGGGTTTATCTGGGTTTTATATTGATCTTTTTATTTAATCTTTCTTTTCAATTATTGATTGGTTTCAAAAAATTAGAGTCTTCTTGTTCCTCCTCCTTTCAGATGATCGGAAAAAGCAAAAGCTCAAAGAAGAAGAGGAAGCTGTTTGCATTCAATCCAAGTGAGGATCCAGATTGAACAAGGAGGAATGCAGGTAAATTAGATGAAAGCTTTCTTTTAAACAAAGTTTGCTAAAATTGAGCCAAGCAGATCTCAAACTGAATAGAAATTCCAATGGAGTTTAACCAAACACTGTGATCTTACCAACCTTCATACTTGATCAGACCTTGCTGGATTCAGATTCATAACTGAAACCCTTTAGGCCAGTTGAAGAACTTCAAGTTAGGTTGTAGCTAGTGGCCTACTGGTGAATAACAATTCCTATTCTCAATGCTTGTTAATGATTCATTTCTTTTATGGATAACAAATCCTATTATACTAAGAAGTTATAATATCTCTCAATTGAAACAATATGATCACTCGCCATGTGCGGCTAAAGACTCGAATGCCGGGAGCAGAAATTCATGAAGATTTCTGCTATTTTTTGGCCATCATAGATGGAAGCTTTCTAGTTTCTCAATGATGTTCTGTCCAATATTGAAGAAACTATCATCTAAGACTAATAATGGCGGTTTCTAAGTAGGTAAGGTCTAATTATGGAACACCAACAGACTTCATTCAAAACCCTTCACCAGTAAGGCCGCTTTCAAGCAGCTAAATTACACACACCAAGGTTTTAAATTTCGATTTCACCTGAGATTTCGCCAGGGAGACTGGCAATACTTTGCCAAAATATCGCCGAAATGGGGGAATATCGCCGAAATATCACCCTCCATATTTCATATCGCCAGACTAGACAGTGGCAATATTTCGCTAGCATGCCGGCAAAATTTAAAACCTTGACACACACAAAGAAAAGAAAAAGAATTAGGAATATTGATTGACAGTTTTGTCTAGTTAAAAACTAAAATGAGTGGAACAATTTTTTAGCACAAAGTATGAGAATTCAAAGTATCTCTTCAGTAGTGCTTGAGTAAAATTTTGGGATGACTAGGTTTCTAGAATTATCAAGAGAAGATAATGAAACATTAAACCTGTGAAGAAACAAGATGAGAAGAGGAGAATGACCTCCCCATTTAGTTCCTTTTGACCCTCAAGAAGGGGGAGCTCCAATCTTTGCAACACTAGTTGTATTCCTTATACAATAAAGTTCTTTTCTTTTGAATTCTAATATCGAAACAGGTTCACCGTAGAGGCAGAGATAGATTTGTTAGAAATCACGTGATTCTATTGGCATTATTGGCAAATAAGAATATATTATGAAATTCTCTTTCTATTTTATGGTTGTAGAATTTCCTTTAGTATATTGGCTTTTTTATTTTATGCTAATGTTTTAACAGTTGTCATATCTTTCAAGATTATGTTACTAGAATCATAAAGATATTCTCTTTCTATTTATTGATTGGAGAATTGAGAAATTCACTTTCT